>JACXGK010007868.1:5452-16417 GCA_016801125.1 Novumbra hubbsi
GGGGGGGGGGGGGTGTTTACTGCTGCCTTGTTCTAGCCCTGGGATTCCTCAGAGATTGTTCGGATGTTCTTGGAACGTTCACGCTCCTGTGGACATCCTGACAACATGGCTATTTATTTTGTCTTGGTTTGCCAGGTAGTAAGAAGAAGAAGGTCCCTACAACCTTTCTGACAGGGTCCTTAGTGATGGCGGTACTGCTGTACACCAATGTATTTTAGTTTAGTCCATGAGCCTTTTCCCCTTTAGTTAGGAAGTGTGTAATAGCAGTCTTTTGACCTACACCGTCCATGTAAAAATTATCTTAATACCTCAATGTCTCTCAAAAGGAAGCTTTGTTTCAGTAGGAGCTGAAACAGAAAGGTGGTCGTGTGTGTGTTTAGTTTGTTGCTTCTATGACCACCCGCCACTTCTTGAACACAGCTAATCCCTTACATAGAATTTTTGGGCTAAGCTCCCTAAAGTCAAATGAAAGAGGGGCGTGTCTGCTAGTTTGCAATGCCGACTCTGATGCGAGGCGTTCTGTGGAAGGACGTTTCTAGCTCCTCTTACTTTATGACTTTGTATAACAAGACTGTTTTCTTAATCTTCAACAGTAACTGAATGTGACCATAGCAGTGTTGGATCACCTTGAACCTGTTGTGCAATAATGGAAACAACCTGTGTCAGCTGTGTAGTTTAGCTGTGCATTAAAATTAGCACGTCAACATTAAACACTTCTGCTGATCTGACGCCAAGCAGTAGGTGAATAGTCAGAAAGGACTTCAATACCATGTGAATCTATTTGGCTTTTTAAGATAAATATGGTAATTGAAGTTGACTATTATATATTAAATATATAAATCAATGACAAGGAGATGATCTTATGACGGATGTAGATATTAATCATGTTCACTTGCCTCATTTAAGACCTTTGTACCATTTGTAGGAATATTATGTTAATGTATGTGACATAAACAGTATATTTTTAGGGATATATGTTGACTGATGTTTTACAGCTGTCAAGCTTCAAACTAACTGGTGCATGTACTCTGGTTCAGGAAACCAGGGTATTTACATACAGGATAAAGGTAATACGATCTGGTTTTTTTTTTTATGATCACATATGTTTTATATCACTATCCACCCCCATAGGACACAGTTATTACAATACTGGGTAAATATGTTTTATATCACTATCCACCCCCATATTAGATAGTGACAATATAATATAAAGAGTAACCAAGGTTTCAAAGGCTGTGAATAAAAATGGATATTAGCAACCATACGAAAAATCTGTGATTTGTGCTGAATGTGGTGAGAAAATCGTTGGTCTGCTTTATGTAAAGAGGACCATTTATAAAGTCGCTTGCAAGGAATGATTGTAAGGGAAGAGCATCTAGGTGTGGGAGCACAGATACTGAAGTAATGAACATTCAAAAAAACCTAACTAAAAACAACAGCTACAAGACAAAGAACAGTGACGTAAGAATGATATTAAAAGCTCTGGAGTGGCTTGAATTCCATTTTGCGCAAAAAACGCTTACTCAGCAAGCCTGCTTCATTGAGGCAGATGGCCCATTCACAACAAAACCCTTTCATATTGCCAACCCCTTTCATTGTTTTTTTTGTTGACAAGATTAGCAAACGGAAGCATGACATGCTGACAATTCTGAGCTGTCGTTCACGCATGACTGAACAAATATTGACATACAATCCCGGCACGGTTTGCTTTTTGGTACGGTTGATGTGGAATACGTTTGCTTGCCATCTATAAGGAAAACGACCTCTTACTTAGTCTGGATAAATTGATGAGGTGGCTTGCAAAGGATATCGCTTTTCCCGCTTGCCACATTTGTGATCTGTCTAAGGTAAGGTTTCTGCCCCAGGACCTGGGTTAGGGTTAGGGTTAGGACCTAACCCAGAGAATTCACCCCTTCAATGGTTTAAACGGCCGACTAATCCGCTTGCCATTAGCGCTTAGCGAACTGACTGAAACTGCGTTATTACACAGCTTTATAATGGACAACAGACTTTGAGCATGACTGTGGGGAAGGGCACTCAGCAGACCGGTACGAATGAGTGCTTGCAAGAACCTGATCATGAGAATGTAGTCGGAGCTGTACTGTTAGACCTCAGCGGACTCATCTGATATCACTCACCATAGCCATTAGCTAAATAAAACCTTGTAGTTATGCATTTACATCCTGTGGCGTTTTCGTAGGTGAACATTAAGTAAGGTGACACAACACCAATATTTTTTATTGGAAGCCTTTCTATGGCAAAACCAGTTTAGTGGGACTCAAAGATCCACCAAGTGAACTTGGTTCCTTGTTATTATCCTTCTCAGCCAATGACCTTCCACTGACCTTCCATCCTAGCCTGTATGTGTCTAGAATTAACCAATAGATGTGCAGAACTTTCATGTGGTTTCTGGCTCTCTGGGGCTTCCATGCTGTGGGTGTCTGCATAAGCACTTTGTGACCAGCGCTGATGTAAAAAGGGCTTTATAAAATGAATTGGACTGATTGAATTTGACTAGCTTTAAGCTGGTCCTAAATACTTCGGCCAACCAAAAGCATTATATTTGAGCCCCATCGGTCACACGAACTATAGATCCGTTGGTGAATAACATGGTGGTGGACCGCAGGGAGGAAGATAACCAGCTGGGTATTACTTTAGACAGCAAGAGGACATTGTCGAAGCACTTAAGGGTTGCTGAGACGGAAGGAGGACTATCTGTGGCGTAGCTTAGTTCCACGGTCCCTGGTTTTGTCCCACCTACACTACGGTGAAAACACAGGCAAATTGCTTCTGGTCTGGAACAGAGCAGCAGGTAACAGCAGGAGAGATTGACAGCATCACTGACGGTCTTTGTGCGGACGTTGAGGTAGATGTGTTGAGGTAGAGGTGGAAGTGCTGAGGGTTCCAGGCATTTAGCTAGATATATTAATTAATTAAGCTTTTAAATTGGCTGTTGATAACATTCTCTGTAGCTACAAGCCCTCGCTCACCTTGAGTTTGCGCCTGGCATTGAACTCCTGTAGCTTCCTCTGAGTGGTGTCCATGTGGGAGAACCGGGCGGCCTTGCCTAGTACCCAGGGGTGTTCCAGAGCCTCCTTCACTGTCAGACGTTTCTGAGGGTCCTGCACTATCAGCTTACTGACCTGGGGAGGAACATGCAACAGAAGGGTTCATTTACGAAATTACAAGGTTAAACACATCCAGCCCAAATCAAATTCAACCACCAACCAAAAATGCAATAATAACTCTAATAAATTCTCCAACCAGGTGTACGGCACCATGAATTCAAAACATCCCTTTGATCTAAACAGATGTGTCATTCAACATGCAGAATCTTTGGCAGAAGTTAAAAAATGTACCAGAGTGGGACAGACATTGTCTGATTAATTTAGCAAAGAGTTGATTACATTTACTGTATAAGTGGAGCATTTTCTAAATTACATTTACTGTAATATTGGTGCTTCTTACAAACTATATTTCCTGTACGAATGGAGCTTTTTTCTAAATTTAAACAAACAACGTCAAACTACCTATAAAAGGAGGAGGTATTGCCACATTTACAGTTGAATCGTTAAGCAGATGCTCTTATTCTAAATGACTTAAAGTTAAGTTAAGGTTAAGTTTGGTTGAACAGCCTCTCACTAAATATTGCCTACTATAAGCTGTGAAAGCTAACAGAGCATCACAATATTCCATCACAACTTGCTAGCTAACGAAGTTTGATATCTCAACGACCGCACTCACCAAGTCCTTAGCGTTGAGGGAGACCTCATCCCACCAGGGAGAGACAAACTCATAGTCGCAGTTGAGGATGCGGCTGTACATGTACTGGTCCCCCCTCGGATCAAAGAATGGTTCGAACCCACACAGCCTAAGGAGAGACGCCATTTCCTTAAGGACAGTTGATGTGCATTCTCTGCCCTTACAGACAGATGCTGGACCTTTTCGAATAAGAGCTCCTAATAGACTAATTCAATCCAAAGGACACGTTCAAAAAGAAAGTGGAGATCTGAAATCAAATTACACTCGCTGCATTCAGAGGGCTTCAATTTGTCATCAAGTCTCAGCGACCACTGAGCACACGCAGATCAATGGACAAAAGTGTTGTTGTTTACTTTCGTACTCACAAGATGTACAGGATTACTCCCACCGACCACATGTCCACCTCAGGACCATAGGCGTTGCCTCTGAGGATCTCTGGAGCTGCCAGACAGTGAGGAGGAGAGAAGGTCCCACACAATTCATTTTGACTCACTCCATTTAGAAGTACAGTACCAGTACTGCAGAAGACACCACTCACCTTATGTCCATCTCCCAATCTGATATCATTTTGATAGGACATATTTCCATAAACCCACAAATTGTGTAACCTCACCCAACAATCACTTTCATTGTGGTTGAGTACCATTCCTCTAGCTAATATCAAAACCCCCAGTCAATCTATAGTAAATATACTGTATATCTATGGTTCCTAGTCATTCAGAGATCGCCCTTTAAGGTCACATTAGGGTCACATTAAGGTCTTTGTTTCCGTTCATTAGCATGGACTTGTTATCTAGTTCAATGGAAAGCACCGATCGATGAACACACCACAAACTAACACCACCAGAGTAGCGTGATCCTACAACCGATCCAACTCCTGCCGGGATACTCACCGCAGTATCCAGGTGTGCCACACACTGTTTTCATGGTCACTTGCTCATCTATTATCTTTGACAGGCCAAAGTCAGCTGTGAAGATTAGACAATGGTTTTGCGTTATTATTGTACATTAAAATGGTAGAGAAAGAGAATACATTTTGACCGTAAAATCAGTCACTTAATTTTGACCTTCAGACTCTGATTAATAATTAGTTACATGTAGTGTCTGACAAGGATGACAACTGATTGTTACCAGACCATCGCTTGTGAATAAGGAAAAGTAATTGAATAAGTAATTGCGAGCTATATACAAAATTCAGATCCATCCAATCAATGAATGAATTTATCTGGAAAACCCAAGCCATTTTTAAATGTGGTTTGGGGTATGTCTGTGCTGAAAGTCACCCCTGTGAAATGAAACTTCTTCCAACTCAGTTACACCATAAACATGGCTTCCTTCTGGCCCTTTCTCATCTCATTATCTCCCCAACGGACATCCTTTCGGTAAGATTAAGGAGATACTATTATTATTTATTGCCAAGACACAACTTTTCTTATCTGTGCTATGACAATAGTTATCTTAAAAAGAATTACCTATTTTGAGGGGGGCATCCAAAGAGAGGTCTGCGTAGAGAAGGTTTTCTGGTTTCAGGTCACGATGCACCACCCCATTTTCATGTAAATACTGCGACAGAAATGACAAAATAAAACGGTTGCAACATAGAATTATGCTTATTTAAATTACCTAAATGTTAAACTAAGATCACGATCGCCTTCCTAGGCAGTAGGGACAAGCTCAGCAACAATGGCTACCGTTTAACCAATGGAAGCTCTGGATTGACTGTAAATTAAATTGTTTCATAATTATCTACTGATACTGGATACTCGAGGATACAACATGGCTTCCCTTGGACTACAATGTGGTTTTGGTCAAACGCTTTCCTTCACAACCATCCGTCACAAATAAGACGTGACAACCTGTCCACGTAACTGCTTTAGTGTGATTGGTAGCTGGTACCTGCATGTGTTTCCACAGCCAATGGGTGTCAACAACACATAAGGAAAAAAAACTATTGGTTTGGAGGATGTAAAAGCTCCCGGCCCTCTGGCATTTATGTTGGTGATCATCAAAAAGCTATACATTTAACAGAGCTGCCACAGTACGTTAGCTGGAGGCAGACTTAACGTCTTAAGGGAAACACCTTTTGTAGGCAAACTTCTACCACAAGAGCAAATCCCTTTAGGTGGAAGTCGACGGTAACGTCTGTGGACTAGATGTCAGATCTGTTTAGGCATCAACTCTTGAGAGAATGTCAAACGGAGGCGGCGATTGTAGATTAGGGAGAGAATCACTATGAGACCTGAGGGATTTGGCCCAATCAGGGCATCGCTTGGCAGGATTAATTGAAATTGTAAATGAGCAGCCCCTGATCTAAAATAGACCGTCAACAGATGGGGGCCAACTGTTGCAGCAGCTCGGAGGCTCTTTAACTGCTCTTAAAATCCTCATCAATCAAGTGTTGAGAACATGCAGACTGACTACAGGAGACTACTGTGATGTACCCTGTATTAGCATGAAAGCACAAAGTAAAAAATGAGGAATAAGGGTTAAAAAATGAAATGGAATTGTCAAAAGGTGGAGTTGCAGTTTGCCAATCTTGCCAGATCTTTGCCAGACTTTTTTTAAAGTAAATTTGATTTTGGTCTCCGGAGTGTTGATTTTGATTTGCTTTATTCTTGGCAATTTTGTGATTTATGCAAGGCTCTCGAATGTTTTTTAACGTTTGCTCTGGGTTTTTGGTGGACTAATGCAATCGTGATGGAATAGACCTAGCTGGCAACAGTGCTTGGAAATGACCCGGCCATATGTTTTTGCCTGATCAGATCCATAATCTTTGCCTGATCAGATCCATAATCTCATTACATGGTTACAGAACACTCAGAACTTATTACAGGATCTCTGTACTCCGCAAACTATGCTACAGTGTCTTTGGTTGAAGCGTTTTGACCAGACCGGGTCTTCATAGTCTCTATCATCATCTGCCTAATTGTGCTAAGAGCAGAACCTCTGTACTTGACATAAATCTATACCAGAGAGGCCTTAGACTGGGACCTACAATGGCCCGGCAAAATATTTGCCCAGTTTCCACGACGACCCCCCACTGTGACGTTCAAGGGAGGCTAACAACGGCCGCGCAGGCCCACACTGTCACATCATTACACTTCCCTTCACAGCCGAGAACGCTGGGACTCATTCCGGCAAATTAGCCAGCGACGTCTCATAGAAAGCCTGTGGTTAAGCACAGGGTCTGCCATTAGCTAGCTAGCATGGGCGCTAAGTGCATGGCCTGACTGTTATTAGTTTTAATGGAAAACTCTGTTGAGTCCCCTACCAAGCTGGCTATCGATGCCGTCGCCCACGGTGAACCTTTCCAACCCATCTACCCCGAATTGCTCCGGCTCTGTCTGCCTGAGAGGGGTCATAAATCTGACAATCCGCTGCCATTAGTTTTGGCTCAGGGCCTAGTTGTGCTAGCGGAGCTGGCTTGCACACCTGTGAATAACAGTGGTGTCGAGTTGTGTTACGAAGTTTGTGCACTGTACTCTGAATGGTTGCTTAACAAAATCCCTGAAAAAACACTCAGCAGGGTGAGCGGCCCCGTAGATAGAGAACGCACTTTAAGATAATTGGGGATTGCTTCTTTCACACACTACAGGACAAATCATGAAAAGATGACATTTCAAAATTCTATGAAAAATATTTCAGGGAAAAAGTCAAGGCCTCATGATTAAACAATCCCCTTTCATCTACAAAAAAGATGTCTAAAATGTAAATGTATTATTAAAACAGTGTTACAATCTACGACTACGTTATGTATTTAAAATGCTCCAGCGTAGGTGTTTGTGCGTCAGATGTGCTTCAAATGCCCATAGAAGAACCTACATAAAGAGGCTAAACGGCAGAGGAATTAAGGTAATTTGAGACCTCCGCACACTACGAAGCAAACGAAAAACGGTACTACTAAATGATATTTTTATGTGGAGATTACCCAGAGTGGACGGTTTTACGTGAACAGTCAAAAATACATCGCACACAAACCGTAGACACGTTAAATAATCTCTGGGGAGATCGACCGAGAAAAGGAGTGGAAAGTTCAGGAAGTCCGTCTGCGTGATGCCGCCCTTCGACCGACCCGCAAAGAGCCCACGCCACTCACGCTCTGCGCGGCCCCGCATTAGTGCCAGCCACACGACAATTAACCCGTGGCGCACCAGCCGTCACTCACTCCAGGCTGGCCTCGGCGGCGCAAACTGACATGGATTTAATGGACACCGGCACACGGCCGCCGGTGTTAAGCGTGATTTACAAACCGACAGCCATGCACGGCATTGACTGGATTCGTAGTCACGGAGGCACATGGTCGCTGGTGCTGTTACGTAACAGACAGCCCCCATTCCTGCCACCTGCTGTCTCTTGGTTAGAAGATTAAGGGGCGGGGCTGCGATGGCTCACTGAGAGGATTATTTCACACTTGCGGCTCAACAGACACACATGCGGCGTGCGCACATTATACACACGTAGTCACTCAGACACGCACGTACACATCTGCAATTCCTTCAGCTAACGACACATCTGACCCACATCTACCAGCCAGAGAAAGATAGTGTGTTTACCCAGCGGGGCTGCTAGCTGCCTTTATACTGGGATTACAATACGTTTGTATTTCAGAATAAAGGCTCTCTGATTATTGACCCGATGGCCTAATCCTACTCTTTAACACATCGTTTACTGGCATTTCACAGCAGACAGTTAAGTGCAATAGCTGCAGAGGTATGTGGCAGCACACCAAAAATAAGAACTCTGACCCACTTTTAAACTGAAGTAAGATTATTGTTATTAAATGCTGTGAACGTTCAGAATTCTCTTCCGTATCAAAAAAATTGTAAACCAGAAATACATATAACTTGACAGCCTTCCAGTATGTGTGTATATTTCCTATCCTAAGCAAGGATAAGAGACATGACTTGACTGAAAAATCTTTGCCGAAAACACAAATTCTCACTCATATTAATTTGGACCAATTTTCTACTGAAGACCCATTCTACATCCCTAAGGACAAAGCCAGCCGCAGAAACAGCCTCCCTAAATAGAATTGTGTTGTGCACCTCCGAGTTCACTCCGAATTCTAATACATTTGGTTTTTACAAGGCACATAGCTGCCTAATCAGTTGACATTCAAACACATCTCGTACCGCCACCGCCTCCAGGATCTGCTTGATGACATGGGCTGCGTCTCTCTCGCTGTAGTACCCTCTCTCCACAATCCTTAACAGGAGAAAACAACAGTCAGGAAGTTACACAGAGTTCCAAGGTGAACACGTTCCCTCCTGTCGAGAAAGAGAACAACATCTTTTGCTCTCTACCTTTGGTTCAGCTAAAACGTGACAGAAGCAGAGAGCTATTAAGTGACTTGGAAGGAGCCGTTCCTCCTAACAAAATACAACGACACCAGAGAAACCGTGAAAGTGATGCTGGGTAATATTCATAACGAGTTCCACAAACATGGTGGGGCCTGACTTCTAGCAAGTGTTCTGATTGGTTTCCTGGCAACAGTGCCGCAGAGGGCCTGTTCAGTCTTTATGTTCCATTGTGGTTGTACTCTGCATCTTATCAAAGCCTGTGTAATATATTGCTTCTAATGACAAAGCAGGGAAATGGAACTGGTAGATTAAGGCCACCGATTCCACCTCTGGACCAGCCGAAGGGAAATCAATCTCTACCAGTATAGCGGGTTAAGACCGTTCATTGGGGTGGTATAAAATTGGGTACAAGCACCTGTCAAAGAGTTCTCCACCGGTCACCAGCTCCAAGATAAGGGCGATGTCTGTCTCTGTCTCAAAGATCTCCTTCAGGCGGATCTGAGTGCCAAACAAACCAAATAGAGGGGATGTTAAGATTGAGAAAACAGTGAAATGTTGAGAAATAACTCTGTGTCTTGAATAGAAATCTGCGTCTCGACTAAAACTCTTACAATATTTGGGTGGGAAAGTCGCAGCAGAACTCCTATTTCCGTCCGCACAATCTTCTTATCAATCTGAAATTTAAAATGTGAGAATGTATGACATGACACAAATGACATGATACATAGCTAGAGATTGGATGAAGTCATTGGCCAGTTTATTAGGTGCTTCACCCAGTTCCTGGACTGACCCTATAGACGTGAGTAACATCCTCATGGCGTGCGGTACAAAAAAGACAGACATTGAGCCATTCAGTTGCCGTTCAATCGAATGTTTGAATAGGCAAAACCAGTGACTTCAGCAACATTGGCTTGGTGCTGTTTATTTGGCCTAAGTGGTCGCCAGACCTCAACTCAACATCTCTGCAATGAGAGGGAATGGGGTTGTATGAATGCATAGCCGTCCAATCTATAGCCTTTGCTTGACACAAGCCATCATGGACCCCAACCCAAAAATAATCAAGGCACTTACGGAGGCAAAGGGGCTGACTCGGAACCAGGCGGGTGCACCTGGTAAACGGACCACTGAGTGTAAAAAAGGTAATGAAATGTCAGAAGGAAGGACTTACAGTCTTCTTGAGGACCTTGGCAGCGTAGGGCTTCTGTGTCTGTTTCTCCTCAGTACGAAACACCACTGACGTGGCCCCCCTAGGAAACAGACCAGTACATGTAAACGGCTGGGTTCACAGAGTTCTCCTTGGTCTCCTAATGAATACAACGTTGCAGTGAATAACCCCTTATGAATGATGATGATGATGCTGTTAGTTGTCATTGGCTCATACCAACATACGTCCACAAAATATGTGTACATTACTTTGTTTTAGGATCATATATATATATATAATCGGTAAACCATGAACAACGGCTTTACATTTTTTGTTAGTTTTTACATGAGCTGGCAGGGGGACAAGGGTGGAGAATGCACTCAGTACTGTAAGTCCCATCTATCTGTTGAATTATGTTAAATGTCATCTCATGTACATGCTTTTCCAAAGGTGAGATACAGCAAAAGCCTCAGAACTCTGTGTAACATGTGGCTTCAATAATGCACCCATATCACATGTGGCTACATTCTACTGTAACAATTATAAGCTAAGATGTCCACCCAAGTTCGTATAGCTGAGACAATATTACACACAAGTTATAAGATAGCATAATAGAAAGTGCTGACAATGAGCTGAAACCATGACAACTATCTAACTGTGGATATATGACTGGGCTGTCTTGTGCAATTAGGAGCTTTTAATCTACTTCCACAAACTGAAGAGTGTAATAAAGAGTGAGATAATTATGGTTATATAGTA
>JACXGK010007869.1:0-16873 GCA_016801125.1 Novumbra hubbsi
ATCACTCTCTTTGTATCTATACAATGTAAGGGGCACACCGTGCTCCGAAACTGCAGAAACTCCATGAAGTTTGTTATGTGTACTTATTAATTGGTTTGTCCTCTGTTATAATCTAGGTATCAGTAATAGACGGAGCAAGTCCATTTGCAAGCACCTATGATATTGCCAACATCATTGGATCCTATCAGGATAGAAACTGTAAGTAGGAATTCAGTATTGTACTAATTGATTACAACCAGGTAAATAAGTTCCTGGTTCCCGGTATTGTCCTGGAACCGTGAATATTTAGTAGTATAAATGTCTACCTGACATATGTTGCTGATCATTACGTGTGCTGAGCATTTTGGGAAAGAATTGTAAAAAATGACAAATAAAAAACATTATATAAAAAAAGAAATATCTAAACTTTGTAGAATTCTCTGTTTACATATTCAGCCATATTGCCACTCTGAACACTTCCGTCTCACGCAGTGACAACGGTTCTGTCCTGTCCAAGTCCAGTGTGGACTGTTGGCCGGGCTGCTGGGGCTCCCTTTCAGATGAATGCTGAAGTCCGCTACCCCATCGAGGTTATCAGATATCCTTTAGTGTGTGTCTGTGTGTGTGTGTGTGTGTGCTATAGCTGCTACCCAAGAAGTTTGACAATTACAGTTGTACAGACAGGGAGGGACATCTTTGCCTAACCTCGTTTTTGGCTTATTTCGCATACCACCTTTATTGTGAAACACGGGGGCCATTAATACAGTGGCTAGGGAGAGATAACACAACCTGTGTCCTTTTCACGTTTTGATGCTTAAAACTTTTATCTGAAACATGAGTGGTCCTCGTCCTCAATGACATCCTTGGAACAGACAGGAACTTAGACAAATGTCCTCTAAAGAACATTGGTTTGGGACCACTGTGTCATCTTAAGATCTAGTAAAACTAAAGTCCTAAAAAGTCCTGACATGGTTTTCAGTAAGATCCCAGACAGCGAACTACACCAAGTTCCCCCATAAAACTTTATTTACAACCATCATGCAACATTTTATGGAGCAAAATCATTGTCCTGAAAAAGTGCCTAGAAGTCTTGACATGGTGTTCATTGACATACTGATCCTAAAGGAAACTAAACAAAGGTTCCCCAAAGAAGGACCCTGTGACATCCACTTGACTGTCATGTAAGGTCAGCTGGAGAACGGATGCACTGAAAGATATTAAGACATAACAGTTATTTTAGTTTTTTCAGTTGTGAAATTAATTAGAAAATAGTCTACATTATTTTGATTTCATATTTTATCAAATTTTTAGGAATTAAATGGAAGAGTGGCTTGTTATTTAGGTCTGCAGCAGGGGTGAAGAATGTTTAACTTGATGCAACAACAGAAATATCTAGATTAACACATTGGTCAATTAGACAATAATGATCAAATGGCAGAATGTATTTAGTCTATTCTATCCATATTGAAAGTACGATAAATGAAGGGCCATTGCTAACAATACATTTCTTTAACTGACTCTCCACTTATCGACCTGGGTTCTGGGAGATGATCAAAAACGCCTGGATCCAGTATGTTAGTGTGCTGCTCATCTTCCTCTGGGTTTCGAACCGGATTCAGACCTTTGTTTTCCAGAATCAGGTGCTGCCCACTCTACCGATACCAGTGAAACAGCACTACTCTTGATGGAGGGAATTGGCCACCTCACCTAACAATTTACATTAAGGACCAGATTGATGAAAATCATCATGCGAATCAATTTCAACAAAGATCCAAACATCACTAAAGAACTCTGTTTGCATGGACACTCATAGATGACAACAGCACCTCCTCCAAATAACTAGGATGCCCAGAACATCTAGAAAACTGGCCTGACAACTGCTATGCTTTAGTTTTAACCAGTCCTGCAATCTGTCAGCCACATACTGCAAGAATGTGAGCATTATTTTGCTTGCATATTTACATAACCATCACTACATAAACACAGAAGGTATTCAGACGTTCAGTTACTTCAATCAAATAAAATGTATTTTGCTATTGAACTGTTATGGAATAATTGATTTTCAGTTACCCATGCCGCTAGTGCTATATGAATGTATAAACATAGCATTCGGATAACAGACATTAATTTTGGACAGCAATAAAGAAATGTCAGGTTTGATTTTGGGTTTCATTTGTACATACTTTTTGGAAGTGTTAATAAATGTTTATATATTTGTACCCTTTCATGTGGTCATTCACTGCTACAATCCGCCTCAATAACATGTTAATTCAATGTACAGTTATAAGACCACTTGGTGCATTAGAGTTGTTGGTTCATACAACCAAATTGAAAACCAAATGTTAGTTTGAAATTTACCACCCACAATCCGATTGAAGCTGACTTTATTCATTCAATGTTGAATCAACTCATTTAAAGGGGTGCCTGTATAGACTAATAAAGGGTGGGGGGGGATATGTAATACTTTTTAAAATAAGGCTGTTGTAGAACATTATGTGGATAAACTAAAAGGGTTTGAGTACTTTCCAAATGCACTGTAAATGCATTGATGACAATAGTTTTTCTCAAAGGAATTGTTTCAACAATAGTATCAAAGATAATGTGAGTCTAGCTTAGGGGTGTCAAACTGGTTCCACGGAGGGCCTACAGGTTTTTGGTTTTTCTTATAAATTGGTTCCCGGTTCAGACCCAAACAAACAGAGGAGGGCAGAAACTAACCAATTAGTGACTAAATTATTCATCAATTGAAAATGAGAGGGAAAACTTGCAGACGCTCGGCCCTCCGTGGAAGTTTGTTTAACACCAAATACAGTTTTTTTATATAGCCTTTTTTGCTAAATTTTCCTGCCTAACATCAGTGGAGCAGTTATATTGGACCTGTCAAAGTTTTAGCCCACAGTTTGAATTGGGTATTGAGTTTGGATAGACATGTTTGAAATGTTTCACTAGGTTGTCCTAAGTGACTAATTATTAACCTGGTGATTATAAGAGCTGTGTGTATGTATACAGTACCAGTCAAAAGTTTGGACACAACTCAAGGGTTATTTTCACCCTTTGTTTATATATTTTTTGTGTTCACAAATTATAGTAAAGTATAGAAAGAATATCAACCAGGCCTAAATGAACATGTGGAAAAAGGGGAAATAGTTGTAGAAAAATGGAAAGACTCCTTGTACACCCGAGAACAGGACAGAGTGATGCAAGAAATTTAGTGTGTGCGTGTATTTACTGTTGAAGTCAGAATTTACCTATGCATAGGTGGAAGTCATTAATACAAATGTTAAACTATTGTTTTGGTTTACATAGAATATGGGACCACACAACCGTCATACCGCCATGTTTGGTCTCGAAGAGAGATTAACGCACTTTTGTGTCTTGAGGAACATGGCCTTGCATAATTCAGCATATTTGTCTTGATAAAATAAGCAAGGCCTTTCCTGAAAAAGACGTAATCTGGATGTCCCTATATATTGCTCAAAAATCTGTATGTATTGTTCAGCATTTATAGTGCCTTCACAGATGTGCATGAATGCACCCCCATACTATCACGGATGCTGGTTTTTGAACTGTACGCTGATATGACAAGCCTATTTCCTATTGAATATAGGGTTTGAATGATTTGCACATCATTGAATTGTGTTTTTCTTAAAATTTTACAGTGTCCCAACTTTAAAATGAAATACATATATTAAACTGTGAAATATATACTTTGCCCTAAATCCAAGTAGGATTATGCTAATGAATTAGACTAGGTGTATAAGTGTATAGGCGTATGAGGGTATAGAGTGGATATAAAAAGTCTACACACCCCTGTTAAAATGCCAGGTGTTTGTAATGTAAAAGAATGAGACAAAGATAAATCAGGTCAGAACTTTTTCCAGTTTTAATGTGACCTATAATGTCAACAATTCAATTGAAAAACAAACTGAAATCGTCAAAGGGGGAAAAATAAAAACCTTAAAATTACCTGGTTGTGCACACCCTCATATAACTGGGGATGTGGCTGTGTTCAGAATTAACCAATCACATTCATACTTGTGTTAAATAGAAGTCATTACATACCTGACATAATTTAACGTGACTAAAATTAATCACAAAGGTCAGCTGTTCCAGTAGGATTTTCCAGACTTTTTCTTATTTCCATCTCAGAGCACAGCCATAGTCTGCAGAGAGCTTCCTAAGCATCAGAGGGATCTCATTGTTGAAAGATATCAGTCAGGAAAAGAACAAAAGAATACAAAAAGGTACAAAATAATTTCCAAAGCATTAGATATACCATGGAGCACAGTGAAGACAATCAAGTGGAGAAAATATGGCATAACAGAGACATTACCAAGAACTGGACGTCCCTCCAAAATTTATGAAAAGACAAGAAAACTGGTCAGGGAGGCTTCCAAGAGGCTTACAGCAACATTAAAGGAGCTGCAGGAATTTCTGGCAAGTACTGACTGTGTGCTACATGTGACATCTCCCGTATTCTTCATATGTATGGGCTATGGGGACTGTGGCAAGATGGAAGCCTTTTCTTACGAAAAAAAAACCTCCAAGTCTGGCTGAAGTTTGCAAAAACAAACATCTTCTTTACATCAACATATGATGTAACCAAGGTAGAACCTTTTGGCCATAATTCCAAAAGGTATGTTGGGCACGAAAACAACAATGCACATCACCCAAAGAACACCATGCCCACAGTGAAGAATAGTGGTGGCAGCATCATGCTTTGGGGCTGTGTTTCTTCAGCTGGAACCGGGGCCTGAGTTAGGGTGGAGGGAATTTAAAACAGTTCCAAATACCAGGAGATTTTGTGGCACAAAACCTTTAGGCTTCCATTAGAAAGCTGAAGAGGAAGTTCATCTTTCAGCATGACAACGACCCTAAGCACACATCCAAATCCACAAAAGCATGGCTTAACCAGAATAAGATTAACCTTTTGGAATGGCCCAGCTAGAGTCCAGACCTGAATCCAATTGGACATCTGTGTGGTGATCAGAAGAGGGTTGTCCACAGGAGATGTCCTCACTGATCTGGAGCCAGAGACAGATTTGGAATGCTTTTGCAAAGAAGAGTGGTCAAATATTGCCAAGTCAAGATGTGACCATGTTAATAGCCAAAAAGACTGAATGATGTAATAAAAAAGTGCTTTAACAACGTACTAGTTAAAGGTGTGCACACTTATTGCACTTATGCAACCAGGTTATTGTAAATGTTTTATTTTTGCCCCTCAAAGATTTCAAAACGTTTTGACATGATTTATCTTTGTCTCGTTTCTTTTTCATCACCAAAACATGGCATTTTAACAGGGGTGTGTAGACTTTTCACTGTAAGTGTATAGGCTTATAACTGTATAGGTTTAGAAGCTCTAGTAAAGAACTAAACAGGATAATGTGAAGACCGCTGAGAATTTCCTTAACAAATAGGAGGGTTTCGACCTCCATTAATGTGTAACTGATTGAGACTGTCTGATGTTCCTGCAAGAATTGCTATAAAAACAGATTCCATACTGATTAACTTCTAAGCAGATACGTTTCTCTGCCTAGTCAGTTTCATGACATTTGTGCACTGGTGTTTCAGGCGATTCGTCTGAGGTCACTAAATGTATTCGATTGGCGCGTTCTAAAGCGGCTGCTTTCGAGACTGTATTTGGGCAGAAGGTTACAACATTTCGTGGCTTTAATGGCCTAGAAACAGTGACCATTTGTTTCTCTTCTCGCTTAGTTACACATACATTCTGCAATTACGTCTTTTTCCCGCTAGTCCAGTACCAACTGATTAGCACATGTAGCTTGGCAGTCAGTTCGACAATAGTTCCACCAGCATTGAGGAATAGTGAACTACGTGTAGTTCAACTTGTCATTAGACAATGTAATGTAATGTTAATGGCAACGTTTTCCGCAGTTATGTACCTGTATTGTCATGTGGTGTAGTTTGCTTGGGCATCTACACAGCATATTTTTTTTACCTGTTTCCCACTTGAAACAGTTTGTGTTTAGTTGGCTTAATCGAACATTATATTTACTTGTTAACCTTATTCCATTTGTAGTCTATCATGTGCATGGCCATTTACCTTGATTTCAAATTTATTAATGTTATTTTGAATATTTTATGAAGCATTTGAGGATTTTCATTGAGACATAAATATGTTATATGTATATCATATATATATATATATATATATATATATATCATCAACACACACTGAACTCAGTATAAACTTTTTTCTACTGGTTTTCAACTCCACATTATCTCTTTTTCAACAAAGAGTCACACCCACTTTATCTCATTAAAACATGCTTTTTCTGTGTTTTTCTCATCAATAGATATGAAATGTTTTCATGACAGAGTGTAATGTGCTCAGTTATGTAAGGATTTATGTTTCATACAGTTCCATCAGAAAGTATTCAGAATTTCACTTTCTCCCTTATTTTGTGTTATAGATTTAGTTTATAATTAATGTAATATATATGTAATTTGCAATCAATACCCATTAAAACTTAAAACATGTTTCAATAATTCCTTTGATTTTAAAAGTGCATTTCTGTCTATAGAGACTCCCACACTTGCATATTAGAAAAGACATCCAAGCCATGAAGTCCAAGGAACTCTGTTGACCTCTCCAGGAATTCAGTTGAACAGAATTGTGTTTAGACATTGATCCATGGAAGGTTCTAAAACCAAAATTATAAAGCACTTTATTTTACAGGATCTAAGTGGGCTCCATCACTGTAAAACTGAAGAAGATTGGATATACCAAAACGTCTTCTTAGAACTGGCAGTCCAACTAGACAAAATAACCAGGCATGAAGAGCCTTGTTCAGGTTCAGAGAAGTGACCAAGAAGCCAATTTCCAGTCTAACAGAGCTTCAGTGTTCTTCAGCAGAGACGTGAGTGCCTGCCAGAAGGACAACCATCTCTGCAGCGTTCATAAATAAGGCCTTCATGGTCGGCTGGATAGATGGAAGCCACTCCTAGAAAAACTGCGCAAATTGAGTCTATAACAAAACTCTGTGGAGAAGGGGTCGGAATACTTTCCGAGCAGACTGAATATTTCTCATCTCAAAAGCTGCGGAGTAGGAAGTGAGTCAGAGTGTCCAGGAACTAGATGTATTGTCTACATAAGGAAATGATTAGTTGTACGGTTATAGGCATATTCACGTTTGTTTCTTGCTGAAATAACCTTGGTTTTAATTAAGTCAACTAGAAAGCCAGGACCACATATGCAAAGAATGTGCATATTGTAAAAAATGAAGTTGAAAGTTTCAAAGTGTTTATTTGGACTGGTCATTATAGGTATTTATAAAACATGATGCAATATAATAAGGCTATTAAAGATACCTCTAGTAAAATTAAATGCAGGGAATCATCTAAATGGTCAAGTCCCTTATGCACTTCTTTTGAGCATCTCCATGAAAGTTCACTTGGAGCAAAAAAGGGGTTTTAGGTTCCGCCTGTAATGCCACCCCTAGATCTCCCTGCTGTCCCCCGCCCATAGTCTACTGACAGGCACTGCTCTCTCAGCCACGTCTCAAAACATTTTGAACACAAACTAACTTTCCGAAGACTGTGGATGTTCGTCTGAAACCGTTAAATGTGACTGTTACTTTCAAAGATCTCCTTCACTCATCGCGGACTCAGGCTACGCCAGAGTAGGTAAGGCATTCAATGAAAAACTAACGCTAGGTACTGAACATCGACAAGGGATATTTTGGCGATAGGTTTTATCTTTCTGTGGGTCACCAATCTCTGCCTGTTTTATTGGATTAAGCTATTAGGTTTGGAATATAATTGAGAAAAAAGCTAAAATTAATTGTGAATATTTAACACCAAGTTTGTATGTGTAAACATTGTTTTTATTTTAGACCCCCTCCAATGAGGCTGCGTGTAACATACTAACCAAAATATTTCGGTATTTGGCTTGTGTTTCCCAACCTGTGGCGGAAATGCGACCCCTTACATAAGGCTATTTGGTATTGCATACACGTTATGCATGAAAATACCAGTATTGCGTGCAAGCAGTGTAAAGATTTATCTGAGCGTGCTTGTTTTAATCACCTTGTCTTTAATCAAAATACGTTTAACAATACTTATGATCAAGGTAAATGAAAATGTATTAGCTAAGATTTTAGTAATTGGACCATTGTTAGAGCAACTTGCTGCGTTCTGAAGTGGTTAAGTCCATAAGTCTGGGCGAACCAACACTGTAGACAACTCTACAACTTCTCCACCATACCTGCCGGGAAGACCTGGTATGTTCTCGTGGGATTTAATTGTTTGACCAACTACACTTAACTTGTTAAACGACCAATGTATACTTGCCTGCTATGAAAAGATATAATATAATCCTTAAATCATAGTGTGACACTGGCTTATAGGAGTGAAATGTTATAATTGTATGTCAATAACATTTTGCCAGTGTAATATATCGAAATAGCAGTTTTGCCGAATTAACTCAGATATTCATTTAAAAAAATCAATGTTGTTTCTCAATGATGCTTGAGGACTTTTTGCTCAAATTATTAACGGATGCTAAAACTGATAACAAAAACAAACTGTTTAACATGAACTCACTCCAGAAAGGTGGTAGCCTAAATGCATTTTCCTTTGCAATTGTAAACTACTATAGGCACTTAATGCATGCTATAAAAAGTATAAAATAGTTCTTCCTATGCCTTAAATATGAATGCAGAAAACAGTTTTTCATAACACCGAAAGCATTGACTACTGATTTAAACCAATTTCATCTGTTTCAACGTAGTTTGCAGTTACTAAAGTTTCTTAACACAATTATTCATTTGGATTTGGTCTTAAAGGTTTTGGTGGAAGGAAATTAATAGATCATAGGGAAGTCAAGTCTGCTTCCCTTCACTTATACTTATCCCCGCCCCCTTTCTGTTGACCAATTGGTGAGGGTCCCCAAAAGAGCCACTAGTGGCAGGGAGAGATTTAACCCAAAGGAGTGCAATTTTTAAGCACAAAGACAAAGCTAATAGATGTTCTTTGGCACGTAGCATAGTGGAGTAATGGTGCTAAGCCATGGTATATTGGCAATATAACACAAACCCCAGAGATGCCTTAATATGATCAAAAAGAAACGTAATTAGAGATGTAAAATCTGCCATCATGTCATACCCGTGGCATATGGCTACCAGCCTATCAGCATTCAAGATTCAAAGCAACCCGTTTATAATAATACATCATGCACACGCATGATAAACTATCAACAGATACCATATGCATTGACTGAAAACAGATTTATGTCTATATTTGCAGCAGAGTAGCTTTCCTTATACTTCTCATATAGCAAATATATACCAGCAACAAATGAGAACAGCAGAACATTGATGGATGTGCCCAGAATTTACCCGTGGTCAGGAGGCCCGGAGCCTGATTGTTTTCCATCACAGCTCATCATTAATTGCACCCACTTGGTGTCCCATGTCAAAATAGTGTCAGGTAACGCTAAAGCCAGCTAGCGTCAGCATTAGGGGGGTTGCGTGGAAATTGAGTGAAACTGGCCTCCAAATCCAGATTTGAATATCCCTTAAGTGTTTTCACCACACAAACATCAATATTCATATGGAAGCACCAACGGGAACCTATTTTGTTTTTATTCACTTTCGAAGTATCATAACCCCTATATTTGGGATATTTGGGAAAAAATATCACATATCAGTTTAGGCGCATTATTGATTATTAATTTATTGCACAGTTTTTATCTTCTTCATTGCACACACCGCTGCAATATGGATTTGATTCCGAACCCTGCTTTTTAGGCACTCTAATAAATTAGCAAGTCACTGTTAAATGAACATGATGATAATTGTTTTTTTCACAAATGTTTAAAACTACATGTGACAACATCCATCATAAATAACTAGTCCCAACATGAGCCCTCAATTTCCTATCAAATTTCTAAACTGTTATTTTTCACTGCTTTGCTGTTGGAATTCTTAACACTGTTACACAAGTGCCATATTAGAATACATTGTCAGTTGGAGCCTACTCAAATTGTCAATATTAGTCATTAGTTGTGGAAGGCCTCTGCTGTTATTTGAGGATGATTACCTAAAAGCTTTTGTGTTCCTAACAGGGTGCGGTTTGATTTCTGTTGAAAATGTTATTAAAGTTTGGTTGGTAATGTTTGCCATCTGTCTGTAGCATAATGTAAATATTTGTTTTAGGAAGAGAAAGTTAAATGTTTACCCATTATGGTAGAAATTCTGAATGAGACACGCTCATCGTTTGGAGTCAACTCGAATTGTCTATATTAGTCATTGGTTGTGGATGGCCTCTCCTGTTATTTGAGGATGATGCAGTATAAAAATTAATCATCATTTAAGAGCATGTGGTGAAAGTTTGACATGTGGTAAAAATATTATTTAATTTGGTTTGCAATGTTTGCTATCTGTTGCATGCATAATATTTTATTAGTAAATCATGTAAAGTGTAAGTGAAATGTTCACCCATTGTGGTAGAAAATCGGACACGCTCAAGTCTCAGGTTTGATCAAGAATACAAAGCGTTTATTGCGAACGTGCACTGGCAGACTGTTCCCTGTCTGAAAAGACAATGTCTGAACCCAAATGTAACCACACTGATTCCCTTATATTGGGACAAAGATGAACTGTCATCTTGTAAAAGGAACCTCTCTACCTTCACTCAATGTTAGTCAATGTTACAATGTCATACCAGACACCACTGTATACTCCACTAGTTACAAAACAATATATTCTGTGATGCTTAAGGCCTTAGATATTAGAATTTTCCATCACACCATTCTTGCTTGGTAGGATTGCAGCTGTTAAAGAGTTTGGGGTCTCCTCTGTCTTATTTTCCGTTTCATAATGTGTCAAATTTTTTCAATAGGTGACAGGTCTGGATTGCAGTCAGGCCGGTTTTGCACCCAGACTCTTTTATTTCAGTGCTATGCTGTTATATGTGCAGAAGCTGGTTTGGCAATGTCTTGGTGATGTAAGCAAATCCTTGAAAAACATATAGTCTTCATAAATCCGCTGTTATGGATTTTGTTTATTATATATGGTTTCTTCTTTACATGGTAGAGTTTAACTTGCATTTGTGGATGCAGCAACGTACTGTGTTCACAGACAACGGGAGTCAGTAGTGTTCCTGAGCCCATGCAATGTTATCCACTGAAGAATCCTGCCTGTTTTTAATGCAGTGGCGCCTGAGGGCCCAAACATCACAGACATCCATATTGGTTTTCTGCCTTGTCCCTTACTTACAGAGATTTCTCCTGAATCTTTTAATGATGTTACGTACTGATGATAATGAGATCCACAAACACAATTTTACATTTTGAAACATAATTCTTAAATTGTTGCACTATTAGCCTGTGCATTATTTCCCAAAGTAGTGACCTGTTGCCAATTGCATTAATACGTTTTGTGATATTCCACCAGGCTGTTTGCTTAATCTGTCTATTTCTAAAATGTTAAAAATACTTTGATGACTGACAAATTTCAGAAAACCCTTTGTTTTTCCAACTTGTTTTCCCTGAATAACATCAGGCACCTGTTGAGATTCTGTTTTCTCTAAAGGTATTGACATTGTGTTTTTTAAGTGAATATTAGGCTCAATGAGGAGGTGACTCAAATTAGGCACTACCTTTGCTAGTGAAGCTTTGCATTCATAAGTCTTTAATGTGGGTCAGCAGACTTCTCCATGGGAATGTTGGTGTCTATGACTTCCAGATGCAATGGTAATTTAGAAAACTGGGACAAACTCTGGATGTGGCAGATATAGAGTTTCATCCAGAAATGTAGTTGTTTTCAGTTTACAAGCTAAAGCTGTTGTTGGAAGTTGTCTTGGTGAAGTTTCATCATTGTTTGATCATCCTTCTGATATTTCTACTTTATTTGGGTCCATCAGTGATTCAATTGATTAGATTAGAAAAGGCACAATGAACATATATAATGAAATATTATACAGTCACTCCTTACAAGTGAAGCAGACTTAACATTTTACTTGGCATATCTAAAAGCACGATTGTATGATTATTCAGTACATTATGATTTTATGATTTATGAGATTATGATTTCTTTAATTATTCCCATTGTTAAATAACAGTGAATACATCAAAACTATGAAATAACACATAGAATCGTGCAGTAACCAAAAAAGAGTTCAAAAGATCTAAATACATTTCATATTGTAGATTCTTTAGTAGCCCCTTGATAACTACATCTTTGCAGACTTTTTGCTTTCTCTCAACCAGTTTGCGTATCCTATTTTAACATGTTGCCCAGTTTAAGCACATTGTCTGCTATCTGCTATGTCCACATTTTATCAAACTAAAAGGATCCAATATTAACACAGAAGCATAAAAGGCTTAAGGTTATATTGTCAATATGACGTTCTAATCTGCGAAGGAGTTGTCACATTCTGAAAGTTTTTCGTCTGCGTCCTTTGGATGTTCCCCTGGGGTATGTTTTTTGCGGCTCATTCACTTTCTCTCTCAAATGGAACTGTCCGAGGGACTGAGAGGTGAAACGAAAATCTACAGCGTGTAGCTCCGCAGACCCAAGAGTGAAAGTGGCCAACGACCGTAAGATTTTACAAATACCGAAAAGATGCTTTAACAGTGTTGTTCCGGAACGTATTGGACAAACGATTTTTAATCCGTCGGGGTATTCGAATCACGAATAAACATCGCCTTCCAAAAACAGGCTTTTGGATAACGCGTGCTCTTGGTTATAATCGCTTATACGTTAGGTGGTCATCAGTCAGTAACTAAGCTGCCGGCACAAACTTCTATTCGGCTCTGGTCATTAGCCAGCTAGAAGGAGCTCAACATTGGTTCCCATATTTATTTGCTTTTAGAGAAGGGGATACTAGTGAAGCAGAGAAGACGAGAGGAAGCAAGCGTAGAGAACCGTGGTTCCCAAACTGTGATTCGGTTCCCAGGTTGATTCTTTGGATTAAAGGTTTAGAAATGAATGCAATTTCAAAAATTAACTGATTTAGTTGAATCCAGCATCTTGTCTGATGTCAATGTCTCTGAGATTTGTCTCGATCAAATAATAGGCTGCAATGTTCAACGGAAAGAGAATCCAGACTGTACTCTCGGTTAATACGAAAAGCATTACGCAATTCCTATACAGAATGAGCATTCCCCCAGCCGTCTCACACAAACTGTAAGTCAATCGCTCCCCCTCCAATGGCTTGACAACAGGCAGCCGTTCTTCAGGGGCACAGCGGATAAAACACGTGGCAGCCGAACTAACGTCTCCCCTCGTTGTCCCCCCCCGCAGAGCCTCCAGCATGCCTCGCTGCCGACTGACCCTCCCGGCGGTGGCGCTCCTGATCCTCCTGCAGGGCGTGGCCTTGGTGCTGCTGCTGGGCTGGTACCGTGGGCTGCTCCCTTGCGGCGGGCCCGCCTCGCCGGGCCAGGTCCACGTGCTGCTGCTGTCCTCCTGGCGCTCCGGCTCCTCCTTCCTGGGCCAGGTGTTCAGCCAGCACCCGTCCGTCTTCTACCTGATGGAGCCCTCGTGGCACGTGTGGACCACCCTGCAGATGCCCGGCGCCCGAGCCCTGCGGATGGCCGTGAGGGACCTGATGCGCAGCGTCTTCCTGTGTGACATGTCGGTCATGGACTCCTACGCCCCGGCGGGGTGCAACGTGTCCCACCTCTTCATGTGGAGCCACAGCCGAGCCCTGTGCTCGCCGCCCGCCTGCCCCCTGGCCCCCCGCCACCTCCTCAGCAACGAGACGGCGTGCAAGCTGAGGTGCGGGGGGATCGGCCTGCGGGCGGCCGAGGAGGCCTGCCGGAGCTACAGCCACGTCGTGCTGAAGGAGGTGCGCTTCTTCGAGCTGGAGTCCCTGTACCCGCTCCTGCGGGACCCCGCGTTGGACCTGCGCGTCATCCACCTGGTGAGGGACCCGCGGGCCGTGGCGCGCTCCCGGGAGCGGTCGGCCAAGGCCCTGGCGAGGGACGACGCCCTGGTTCTGGAGCGAGGCGGGGCCGCGGTGGAGGACACGCAGTACGGCGTGATGCAGGAGATCTGCCGCAGCCACGTCCGCATCCACGAGAGGGCCGTGCTCAAGCCCCCCGACTTCCTACGGGGACGCTACAAGATGGTACGCTACGAGGACTTGGTGAAGGACCCGCTGGCGGAGATCGACCGCATGTACACGTTCGTGGGCCTGGAGATGACGGAGATGCTACAGGACTGGATCTATCGGGTCACGCACGGAAAGGGCGAGGGCACCAAGAACGACGCCTTCAAAATAACCTCCCGCAACGCGGCCGACGTCTCCCAGGCGTGGCGTACTTCTTTGTCCCACGACAAGGTGAGGCGCATACAGGAGGTGTGTAAGGGGGCCATGTCCTTGCTGGGGTACAGAACCGTCGTCAGTGAGAAAGAGCAGAAGAAACTGGACCTGGACCTTCTGAGTCCCCGTGAGCGGTATCACTTCAGCTGGCTCCCTTCCAAAACGGAGAATGGCAGCGATGAGTAAATGCCATCGTTTCCGAGACCAAATGGCTGGGCGTGATAACAGTCCCGGTAAACCCAAACAAGAGAGCGAAAAGAGAGCTGGAGGACAGACTTTGTTTGGTGTTAACGAATGTGGATGATATTGATACCGATTGGCTTTAATTAGAAGTGCCCTCTGTAGTGGGCGACACTAAGCATTTTTCCCCCTTCCACTTCCATGGCACTATCATCTAAAAGTTGGGATTTTAAGTGAAACAACTACTGTTTAGTTAAAATGAATCTCAGCTTATATTTCAGGGTATTTGTGTGTGTGTATATATTGCGGTTTTTATGTCAGCAGACAAGATGAGATGCGCACCTATTTTAGGACACCAAATTTGGCTTGTTTCTGTTTTACAAGTGTGACATAATTTAGGCGGACATAAGAGCTCTGCCAGTATCTGTTCTTGATCGTAGGCTTTGCGTTTGCCTTGGGAGTCTGAAATTGTTGTCGGTCTACCTGAAGATTAATGAGGCGTCAAGGCTAGTCAAGGAAGCCATAATGAGTGTAAGATAATCGGAAATAGTCAATACCTTCACTTTTCAAGTAAAAGCTGATAATCTTTACTTTAACCCGATAATAATTGTTTGACTTTGAATCCAAGCTTTTGGAGAATGTTTCCTGTCCTAATATTTCTGAAGGGCACTGTATGTTTACAGGGTATGAAGTTTCCTGGAAACTGGAGAACGTAAAAAGAATATCCAGATACTTTAAGGAAGGATATCTAGGAATTTCTGGGATATCTTGTGTTTTATTCTTTATATTATTTTATTTAAATGAAATGTTACCCCTTCCATTACGTCTAATTTCATCTATGGCCATAGCTCATGGCAACTACTCCAAAAAGATTCAGGAGAGGGTTGATCTTTTCTATATTGTTTTATGCCATTTTGACATACTATATAATAAATAATAGTCTGTTGGAAAAGGACTAGAACTATTAGGCAATGGGAAATGTCTTAAATCACATTGATTTACCACCTACACAAAGTGCTGCCCCAGAAGTCCAGCTCAGTGGTGTTATTGTATTCTCATGCATGTTTGAAAAAGAGCTGCTATACAGTAGCCATCAGTGAAGACATATGATGAAGCTACTCTTTTTTTTCTCAGAATGTACTGGACAAAAATAAATGTAGTTGTTCATATTAGAAAGAATGTTACTAGAGTGTATGTCGGTTTGTTTTGATTGGGTTTCTTATGAAAGCAGGTTTATAGGTTTTGTTACTGTGTGTGTTGGTAATATATAATCAGGTACTCTTCTTTAACCATTTGGCCTTGGCCCAACCTGATGATGGTCCACAGCTTCAAGAGTGACTTTTTAAATACAACATTGTTAGAAATTAAACAGTGGTACAACTGTTGTTTGAAAAATAAATACATGTATACACTTTGCTCTTTAATCCAGAGAAGTCCTACACAGGCAATGAACCAGCTGGCTCTATCCTTTCATGATTGTATGTATGTGACTAGCCAATATATTTTAGCATAGACATTTGAACAGGTGATTTGATTTGATTTGAGCATGGTGATTGTTCCTGAAGTCATTCCTAATGTTGCATGGCTATCTATTTGGTAAATCAATATATTTCAAATTGCTGTCGAAACAATGGAGAAAAAGTCAAGAGAACAAGATCAAGTACGGGACATAGGTACTTGGGAAAAATTTCCAAATATCACGAAAATCAAACTCATCTACATTCTTTTTTGTTAAAACTCATTTTCATCAGATGAAATATATTTGGCTTTAGAATTCGCAGTAACAGTTCCATTTACTTGTTATGACTGTGATATGTGGTACTTTACTGCACTCTGTAAATTGCTGTGAATTACCAAAATATAAAAATAAAAACATGCAATGCATTTTTTTGTGTTATCATTTTAATGAGCTTCACCTCCAAAAAAGAAAATATCAGTCAAATCTGTAATTAATCACAATTAATGGGCACAAATCCACAGACAGATAAAACAATTAAACGCCTTAAACATTTAAGTTATATATAATAAGAATATTGTAAAACTTTTAAATAAGGTTACTACAAATCAAAATGTAGAGAAAAGAGGATATTGCAGATAAAAGCATATGTAACCCAAGATAGGAGGGTTAGTTTAGCCATTGCTAGCATTCACTGGTTGAATTTCCTTTTGAGTTGACTGCTGATTGTCACTTAAGTGTGTTATTCACATCATCTGTATGGTTGTAATCCGGGTTACATAGGGGCACGTTTTCTAGTGGGCTTTCTTGGTTCCTGTACTCTTAACTGTTGATCTGATTTTAGTCTGTGGCCCCACTATGTCTGTTAATAACCTTTTGATGGATTTTTATTTGAATTTAACAACTTAAGTTAGATGAGAACCATTACTTATTTTATGTGGAAAGCTGAACCCCATCAATAATGTAACA
>JACXGK010007870.1:0-24013 GCA_016801125.1 Novumbra hubbsi
TGGGGGTTAGGTTATGGTTATGGTTGGGGGTAGGGTTGGGAAAGCAGATAAGTGGTTAGGGTAAAATAACCAGTCACTGTCGGGACGTCTGAAAAGTCATCATTGCAGATTATCAAGGGGTTTTGGAGCACAGTGTTTTAACTGTTTTCTCTGTCCACTTAAGTTATCTTAAGAGTCTTTAATGTCCAGTAACAACTGTGTCCTTTTGTCAAAAGATTAGCAACCAAATATAAGACCTATGGTCCATATAATCTAAGTTTCTAGAAAACAAATGAGAGACAAAGAGAGAAAAGGAGTTGATGAAGTGTGAACTGAATGTGACCGTGTCTGGCCAGCTTTACCTATAGTTAATCATATCTTCAACCAGACTCGGGTTGCACTTGTAGAGGGCTTTGACAAATGCATCCTCCACTGTTGTCCCTTTACGAATCACTGCATCCATAAGTTCTCTCATTTGATTCTCGTTGGTGGTCGCTGCCCTCACTTTTGAATATGCCTCCTGATGTATGAAGCCCTGGGAGAGCAGGTCGTCTGCCATAGAAACAGCGTTGGTAACCCTCTGGATGAGATCCGCCCGGTGTTGCTTTAAGAAACCTTCAGAAAGCACCACTGGATGGGAAAAAGCTGAGAAAGGGATGACTGTAAATAATTTGAGCATAGAGCTAAATCTTGCAATTTATAGCTTGATAACTCCTAGTGTATTACCTTTTGAAAAGACTGTTTCTCTGATTTCAGCTGAAAATGGAAAGAAATTGAATGAAAATTGTAATCTCACAAAGGGAATGTTTTCTGGTATGTATTCAGGGATGCAAAGCTTTTTCTCTGACCTTTATGTATGCATGTTTTCCACACGGTGTCATTTTGACACATCAATTCCATCCCAAGATCAATGTTTAAATTCTCTACCAATATCCGAAAAAAGCTTGGTGTGGTATTATGGTACCGAAGTTGTATTGCCTTTTAGAGAATGCGAAATAATAACACAGTGAAATGGAGTGAGATAGAGCAGAGTGAAATAGAGCAGAGAGAGATAGAGCAGGGAGATGTAAAGCACAGAGATAGAGAAAAAAATAGTTATAAAGAGGGAGGGAGAAAACAGAAGAACACTGAGTCTGAGTGATATTTATAATTATACATATCATATCCAAAAATTACAAGCTCAGCCAATTTCAAATTTCAATTTCAAATCCAATCAAATAATGCTAGTAGTTGATCCACATCCCCCCAGTAAATTTTTAAATACACATTGTTTTGTTGGAGAGAAAATTATGAACTTTTGCTTAAACGAAATGAATGAGAAAATAATTTTCAACAAAGCATACCGATGGATCAATTTCCGCCTGTGGATTCGTCTTTAGTTTGAACCAACTCTTCATCTTTAAGGATCTCTCTGGTCTTGGCACAAGGATTCTCCCAAATCCAAACAACCTCTCCTGTTTCTCCACTGCCTGTAGAATGAGCCACAAGGATCATAGTTTAAATGCTTTTCTACACTTTCTACAAAATTCTGCTTTATTCAGCTGGATATAAATAAAAATACAGTAGTTGAATAACCTTTCAGATGTTGTAATACTCATTAGTAGTTTGTTTTACTCTGCAAATGTATACAAACATGGACAAAAAACTGAAAATTACAAATTCTATATAATGCATCTAACGTCATTAATGCCTTATATAGGGAGATTCACAAGAGTCTCATGGACAACAGAAAAACGTATAGTTTTTTCCCATGGGTGAACCGCAAATTAATTACAGAGCAGATGGATTGAATAAAACGTTTCAAACAGAGGGTCTGCAGGCAATTTAGAACAAGTATTTTGAATGTTGGAAATGTTTCATATATAGACAGAACTTTGTCTGAGATCGGCGAGATATATTATCAGCAATGATGCAGAAAGGAAATGGACGAGAAACCTTCCTCTCCCCACGTGAGTAGCAATTTTGTAGTTAGAGGCATGAATTTTTTTGTTATTTCTTGCTGATAAAGGTTTGGCTTTAACTACATCTGTGTAGTTAGGTTGCAAAATGAAGTCTGTCCGGTCAGTTTTCCTGTTAGGTAGCTGGGCGAGGCTCCAATAAACTGCCTCGTTGAGGACTCTAGGCCAGTGGTCTCTCACCTCAACCTGAGAACGATCACTAGGAATCAGGTATGTGCGTAAACTGAGTTGCTCCTTTTTGGACGAATACACCATCAGATCGCAGTGCACTTTCAGACGGAAACCGGATTTCAGGAGAACTCCCTTGGGAGAGAAGGTTGGATGAAAAGGTTTGGCATGGAAGCGGGTCACTTCTTGCACTCTTTCCACTGACATTCCACTGTCCTCCACATGAAGAATTCTCATTCTCTCCCGAAGAGAGGGGTCAGTCCCTGTTGAAACATTTATGTGAGTAAGACAGTAGCACAGTATCCAAGAAACAGAAGCAATGCAAAACTGTAAACTATGCATGTAGTTCTGACATAAAACCCAATGTATTAGTTGATCCACTTATTGGAGAACTTATGCAAGTCATGCAAGTCTCGGCATTAGGTTCTGCCTCTCTGGGGAGACTCACTGCCATCACAGATCATGTATATGATAATACTAACAATAACATAACCCTAATGTTATTAATGCAATTTCCGTGGCAACGAGCAAGGTATGCTGTACCGATACCCCCCACCAGGGACACCAAACCAAAAAGGTGGAGGCAGAGGTGGTGGGTGGAGGTGGTGGGTGGAGGTGATGGGTGGATGGTAGCACCAGCACCGGCATCTGACCGAGTGGGTCACCTGATGGTTTCCAAATCCCTCCTTTTGTGTTCACTTTGAACCATTTACAATTTTGAGTAAAAAAATACTAGTTGACGTCTCTTTTTCGCCATTAAATTTTAATTTGAGTCATGACCCTGATTAAAAAATGTGGACACAATGATGTGTTGTGTCTGTGTAGATTTTGTACAGTGGAAAAATGTAAAAAGTCGCTTTGATTTATTTTGTTGCCGACTCTCACTGAGAAGGAAAAGCTTGGGAAAGCTCCTTTTCACCAAAACCCAATTCTAAAAGCACAACCAGGACTAGCAGCAGGTCTCTGTCTCAAAAATGAGCCCAAAAGATTTTCAATCCATGAATCAAATATTCTGGACTGTGTCAGGTAAAAAGAGAAAGGTTTTCAGAGACAGAGGACATTACAGAGATAGAGGTCAATGCGGTTGAAGATCTAGTTAATCTTCAGTAAAGAGGATTCAGGGGAGAAGTCTGCCATACCATCCCCTCAATCAGATGAGACAGCATGCCACAACCATCATCTAAAGAGATGACATGGAAGTCTAAAGACGGTCATACATAAGACTTTGACTATTTCTTCTTTCTGAAATGTCTGACAAGACAGAATACAGTTTTGGATGCTTGTACTTGATTCCTTGACCGTCTTGAATGTGTTTAAGGAAGGGTTAAATAGACAGGTATACAATCTGATATGGTGATAGTTTCGATCCTGCTTCTGCTGCTGACCAATGCCCACTGGTCTGGCTATGCTAATTTACATGCTTTCTCTTTTCTTTCTCACCTAAACAGGCAAAGTGTGGCAGATGAACTTCTTCCAGTTCACCCAACTCTACAGTGACGTCCAGCAGTGGACCACCTTGTGAGTACTGCATGGCATGCAGAAGCACCTCGTAGGGTTCCCAGTTCCCGAACTGATAACTAAGGATGACATCGCTCTTACAAATCCACCGGAGCCCAGAGAGCCGGCACTCATGACGTCCTTTGGGAGTCGTGTGTCTGAAGGCAACAGCAGAACGGGAGAATGTCAACTTTGTTGTTCTACAATATATATATATAAATATATAACATTATTTTCCGAGCAGATTACCTTGCTAATTGGCAATAAGCAATGAAAGTTAATTTTACCTGTACATTGTTACTCCCTCTATGCTGGATACTGAAGGTTGAATTGAATGCCAGTGTGTAGATTCCTGAACAAGGAGGAAAACAAAACGTTCTAAATTCATATATATATATATATATATATATATATACACATATATAAAAGTCATAACCTGATGAGATGAGATCAAAAATTACAGTTTTAAGATGTTTTTGTGAGCCTAAAAACCAATACAAGTGTCAAAGGGCCATGTTGTCTGTACATTACTTGTAGCATCATAAATAAAATCTACTCAGACTTACATTCATTTTATCACAAGTCATACAGGTCTTTGGAGAACCTGCAGGTAGAGATATTGATAGTAAATAAAAGGTCCAGCAGTAAAACAACAGCATTTGTGATTACATTAAAAAACAAAAGAGAGCAGTTTTTGAATTAATATTTATCTTACCCATGTTATAGCTTTTTATTGCTACATTTCTGCTCCCTTTACTGAGAAATCTTCTGGATCCATTTGCCTGTTTGTCTTTTACGTACTTGATATCAAAAGCCATTGGCCCACTAATATTGAATCCAAGATAAAATGTGATCTTGCCATCCTTCCACACACTGGCCTGTTTCTGGGGACAAATCTGTATATTTTTGTCTGCCATACAAGCAAATGCATTATGATCTTCAACAACTCCATTGACACGAAGAAGGTGATCCCGAAACCAACTGTCTTTTATCTCTGCACTACCACTTGTTTTATTGAGTCTCCTTGACGTTGAATTTTGCAGCTGCTCACAGATTATATCTATGTTAGATTTGTGAACAAGTCTTCTTAACCCAGAACCTTTACCTAGGTAAAACAAGGGCACAAGTTCCCTAGATTGAAGGTATTTCTTGAATTTGTTTTCAAAGGCCTGCTTCATACACTCAATATACTTGTTGATATCAATGCTGTATGGGATGTCCTCCTCTTTAGTTTGCTCAGGCCAGAACAGCAGAATGACAAGGAAATAAAACTCTGGGCTGCAAAGTTTGGAGTTTTCTTTCTCCATGAACTTCAGAAGAAGAGCTTTTAATTGTGGTAGAGTTGTGGGTTCGTGAGAGACCATTGGCCTGCATTTCTGGATGATATTGGCCAGGATGTAATTACAGGCTTTGTTAATGTCATCGGGCTGTTCTTCATGGATTACTTTCCATAGCTCTGTGATTTTTCTCAGGTCAGACTCACTGGTGTTTTTATCAAGAGAGGAGATGCCAGGAAAGGTAGAGACCATTTTGTCTTTGAGTGTTTTCAGCGGTAGGTCGTCTTTCTGACTGGGAGTTCTTGTGTAGTTGCAAAAACAATCAACAATGTCTCGCTGAAAGTATGGTGTCTGGTCCTTCCAGTTCCTGGGCTCAGAGTAAGTGAGGTAACTCTCAAAAAATCCATAAAATTTTTTTTCAACTTCCAGTCGAAGGCTTGTGATAAAAGTCTTGTACTTTATGAGTTTTTTGTCCTCAAACAGTGCTGAGAGATGTTCAGTTGATATCTCATGCGTGAGAATTCTTCTCCATTTTTGATTGAGTTTTGTGAGGGAATAATAAACAATGTTAGCAACCTGTAGATAACCAAAGATTCCTCTGTTGTTGAAGGTGTAAGATATTTTTGATGGATTGTCTTCAATGTGAGTCATTGATTCAAACAGAGCTAATTCCTCCTCTTGTTTGAAAGCCTTGATTGCTTTCTCTGCCCAACACAAAATGTCTCTAGCCGTTGTTTGTCCACCTGTTTTCCCACTGAACTGTTTATACAAATGATTCTTGTGAACTTGCCCTAGTGTATCAGCAATGAATGAGTTGGTGGGAACTCTCTCTTTTGCTTTTTCAGCCCAAATCTCAGCTCTTTCGTAATCAGATAACTTTATGTAGTATAAACGTGCAAGAGCTTGCGGGTAGAATGGGTCATGCTTGAATACTTCCGATGCAGTTTTTAACACATTTGCACATTCAGGAATTCCTTCATGATTCTCAATATCCATAGTCAACTTAGAAAACATCTCCTGACCCTTCGGTGTCATTTCTCTCTTAGTTAACATCTCTTTAAAAAAAAGTAACAAAGAAAACAGAATTTCATGTCTGCATAAGTACTGCAGAAAGTCAAGTGTTGCTGAGCTCCTAGTCACACCAGCACCTGTTAGCAACTGGACACACTGATGTGCGAGAAGTGGATGGGCTATGCGGACTCTCTTGTCATCTCTCCCGTGTCTTGAGAATGTCACTATGAGATCACTGAAAGGTTCCATGCGTTTCTCAAAGGATACGATCTTTGCAAAGGGGTCTGGATGGCTGAGGAAGGCTTCACACTGTGACTGCAACAGATAAGAGCCAGGAACATAGGAGCTTATCAGAGCTAGAAATGCAAAGAGTTTGGTGTTACGGGATGCTCGGTTACGCTGACAATATTTGACGATTTCTTTGCCCTCTTCAAGTGTTCCTCTCACGTATTCTACATTGAAATCCTGTTGCATTATCTTAAAGCCGTAAAACCTGCTCAACTCGTCTCTGTGTTGCCTCAGAATTTGTTGCTCCTTGCAAGCAAGGCTTGCTTTTTCTTTTTCAGAAAGACTAGATTTCAGGATTACATCAACCTCCCTCCTCATATTCTCCTCCTCCTCCATGGTGTTGGCCATGCGTGTGCATTGTAGAAGGATGACAACGGGGAATGTTGCACTTATTTTCTGCTCTCGTATTTCTTTGATCAGACAGTCCTGTAAAGGATCTTTCAGGTGCTCGTTGTCCTGCAATAGAAGCACCGTATTCCGCTTATCTGGACCCCCTGCTGTGAAGAGTTTAATGAGCTGTATGGCAGCCGCCTTGATGTCGAACAGCGGCGGCTCTTTCTGGACTGGTTTGCTCATGACTTTTGTTTCAGAGTAAGGGTCCACCAGAACCGCACATCTGAGCTCTTTCCTGAGGTCCCAGAGGACCTGCATGGCCAGGGTGGTGCCTCCACAGCCAGGGTGGTGCATCAGCCTGATGGTGTTGATGCTCCAACTGCCCTGGTGTTGGAACTTGATGAGTTCCCTGAGCTTATCATAACCGTCCCTTTTAAAAACACTGACCGCTTGGTCTTCTGCAGGTGTGGAGGCCTGCTCGTCAGCCAGGTAAAAGTTCATCCATTTGGGCGGGGCGCCCTTGTAAAAATCACACTCCGACACGTCCGGGTCGATTTGCTCTCCTTCAAACTCGTTGGCACTCAAGACTTCGAGAAATGAGAGCGAGTCCCTCAGCTCACTGTCCAGGGGAATTAGTTCCCCTTCTGCAGTAGAAAGGGTTGAAGCCATGACAGCCAGCTACGTTTGTGTTTACTCACAATAGAGTAAAAAACGGATTATAACCTGTGGCATCTGTGGATGCTTGTGAGGCTGAGCCTTCCTGTGGAATGGAGGAAGGCACCTGGTCCATTACGTACAGTGCAGATAAGAAGATGAGGTCAGAGGAAGGTTCAGAGCAGATGATGGCGCAGGCCTTTTTCTCCTTGCTGTAAATTGGGTTAACGAAGACCAAGTGTGACGCTAGGACCACCTCACCAGGCTGATAAGAACGCTCTGAGGGGAGGTACTAAACAAAGCAAATGTGCTGTTGTGTCCATCTGGCTTGTTTTTTGCATCCAAGCCTAAAGGAATATTGTTTAGGAAACAACATATTATGAATTAATAAAAATGTGGATACTTTGTTAGTACTTCTGAACCATTGTATGGTATTCAGGTCTTTAGGACACATTTACATATTTTATCAAAAGAAAAATATTACGACAAATTATTTTTTCAAACTCATTTGCCTTGGCTAACTTTCTGCGAGGAGAATATACAGTATCTCACAAAAGTGAGTACACCCCTTACATTTTTGTAAATATTTGATTAAACGGAAGGTTGAGGAGAGCAAAGTCTCTTTCATCCACCAGCTCTGTGATATCATGGATGAGTGGAAGAGGACTCCAGTGGCAACCTGTGAAGCTCTGGTGAACTCCATGCTCAAGAGGGTTCAGGCAGTGTTGGAGAATAATGGTGGCCACACTTTGACACTTATTGACACTTTGGGCCCAATTCTGACATTTTCACTTAGCGGTGTACTCACTTTTGTTGCCAGCGGTGTAGACATGAATGGCTGTGTGTTGAGTTATTGTGAGGGGACAGCAAATTTACACTGTTATACAAGCTCTACTCTCACTACTTTACATTGTATCAAAGTGTCATGTCTTCAGTGTTGTCACATGAAAATATATAATCAAATATTTACAAAAATGTGAGCGGTGTACTCACTTTTGTGAGATACTCTATCTGAACACATTTTCAAGGACCACACTCTGCTCCCCCCTACACATTAATTTTACATACAGGGGGTTTAATAATAGGTTTAATAATAGTGTGGAAATTGTAGGTCCTGTGTACCATAACCCTGTCTTTCTCCTGTCTGGGCCTGCTGTTAATACGTGTGTGTGTGTGTGTGTTTGTGTGTTAGATCCACCACCTATGGAAGCCCCAATGGTTCAGAAGTCAGTGCTTCGCAAAACCGACAGGGTGCATTTATGAATGAAGGTGGGAACGTTCTGTCACAAACAATGTTGTTACGTATTCTTGCGCTTTTTTAAGTGGGTATACGGAAATCCTTGAGCTTTTCTAGTAGGTATACGGCGTATAACTGCTTTACACGATGACTAAACCACTGTGTACCACCACACCAACACCCCTCCCCCCCGGGACGATTGTGACAGACAGGTATAATCACCCCCCACCCCCAGCAAAGAGTATACCCACTAGAATAAACTACACTACACCACTACATAGCCCTAACCTTACTAAACAGTCTTACCTTAATATATAGCCTGAACCGTAATACATAACCTAACCTTATTACATAGCCCTAAACCTAATACATAGCCCTAACCTTAAGACATAGCCCTAACCTTAATACATAGCCCTAACCCTAATACATAGCCCTAACCTTAATACATAGCCCTAACCCTAATACATAGCCCTAACCTTAATACATAGCCCTAACCTTAATACATAGCCCTAAACGTAATTCCTAGCCCTAACCTTAGTACATACTTCTAACGTTAATACATAGCCTAACCTTAATAGAAAGCCCTAAACATAGTATTACCTTTCTTTGGTATATCTTTTATTCAATAATTATATCTTTATTATTTTTACACTTACTTTATTAAATGATCTCTGTAGCTGAGGTTGTGGTCTGCCTTGTGTCAAGATGAATCATGGAAAAATGAAACCAGATGCACTTTCATTTCTTAAAAAACCCCTCCCATGTGTAGAACAATAAATCACGTGTCCTGCACTCTACAGTGGGTAAACAGAGGAGAAATTGTTTATTTCATGTGTTTTTTTTATTTTTATTATTATTAGATTATGTGGATTATTATATTTTACGCTATATTCTATAAAACCCCATTTGATGGCGGTGTTCATCTTCAATAAAGTCTGAAACATGCTAAAATCAATTTAATAAAAAGTCATGCAAGTCATTGTTAAATATTTCTATGTGTTTTTGACAGGTAAACAGTAAATTGTTCATCTTAATATCTACATTTCTGTTTTATTTATTTCTGTTTTATTTATTCATTGTCCTCACGTTCTCTATCCCTACAGGATATGAAATATGCAAGCAAGCATGCTGTAACCTGTTTTCTAAACGTTTTTTTATCCAGTATTTTGCCAAGTAAGGATGACTGAAAACTGGTTTATCCTCAGCAACAGCATGGGAGTAATACAATTTTTTTTTTTACAGAACACATAAAGGTTTTTAAAAAAATGAAACCTAATAACCCATTGTCCAACATTGTTGTTGAGGTAGTCATGCTAGTTAGCAGGAGCCAGGATGTAATCTCACCAGTGGCAACCAATGAGATGTCTTGTTATTTTCCACCTTCCCCATGCCTGCGACTACAAGTAGGGCTCCACCCCTAAAGCTCTAATTGGCCGGCAACCATGGCTGGAACACGTCTGGGCAGGCATTTTCTCACTGTCCTTGTTGATACACACCTTTGTCTGTTCAACTGGGCAGCTTAGCCAGGTCCTCCGCTAACCCTGAGGCCATCCCATGTATTAAGACTTAGCCAGGTCCTCCGCTAACCCTGAGGCCATCCCATGTATTAAGACTTAGCCAGGTCCTCCGCTAACCCTGAGGCCATCCCATGTAATAAGACTTAGCCAGGTCCTCCGCTAACCCTGAGGCCATCCCATGTATTAAGACTTAGCCAGGTCCTCCCCTAACCCTGAGGCCATCCCACGTATTAAGACTTAGCCAGGTCCTCCCCTAACCCTGAGGCCATCCCACGTATTAAGACGTAGCCAGGTCCTCCCCTAACCCTGAGGCCATCCCATGTATTAAGACTGTGCCATTCCACCACCCCTCCCCACCACCCCAAAAATCACTGGCCCCGTAAAGTACACATGTTTGCGATTCCAAACAGGTCCTCATCAGATGCCCTCATCCATGCCCTCATCGGAAACAAATTGCCTATATGGGCACAGTTGTCAAATACCACAGTCATATCGAGATTAGTCAACGCGCGTAGAAATAAAAATACAGTGAATATATAAGTGAAGATATATCATCCTGAATGAAAGAGAAGGGGTTCTCCAATTCCTTAGTGTCAGAAGATACCGGTCACATCTATATTTTTAATATCTATATTTTGCTCTTAGCAAACATTTCTTTGGATGACACTTTTTAAGATAGATGTCTTTTTTATGAAATCTTGAAATTGTGTTTTTGTGGTTGAGATTTGGAAGGCTTCTGCTAATTGGAAACAAACGACACGTCACTCTTTGCAGCAGACTATCCCATAGAAAGTGGGGAAAAAACATAGGTTTCTATATTGAACAAGTCCGGAGATACGAATTGAAATGTAACGGGTGCGCTTTGACGCAAACTTACCAAGTGGTCGGCTAACAGAGATGAAAAAACTGTGTAGTAAGCCCAGGGTAGGAGGGGCATTAGGCACCCGATAGGCAGAACACTGGGGCTAACAAAAGGAATGTCTTTATATGGTACAAAGTAGATGAAATTCAATTCAAATAAGGGAGCTTGGGCAGGAGAATCCAACGTAAGGTTAGGGGGGTCTCCGTCATCAGCCTCTCTCTGCCCCCGCCCCGAGGCTCCTTCTGGTAGGGGGGAAACACAGATGGGGTTAGAAGGGGTGTGGGGTACCGGGTTCCCTGAGGGCTTGATCCGGTCCTCCGTGGGGTCTTGGTTTCTGCTTTTCTCCCCTCAGGATCTCCTTCCCATCCGCCGTCTTGCTCCCTAGTTGCCCTTCTCCCCTCTCTCTGGCGTTGGACCAATGGTTTGGCCTTCCATAGGTCACCCTAGGCTGCTGCTGGGTAGCGACCAGGTGTCCAACGAGCACAGGTATTCTGCCTTAATGACCTCTCCCAGGCTTCCCATCCTCCGGCTCTGTGCCTGTCTCCCTTCCTATTCACAACAACGATGCAATTTCTTTATTCCTCACGATGTTTCTTAATTTCTTCAGATTGTTAGCCTAATACTTTATTCAGTATAGGGAAATCAATCTAGCGATGCTTGCTAAAATGACGTGTCTTCATGAAATGCTGCTAGCAACTTCAACTGACAATACATTTAATGACCACATTTGAAAAGTATGAAGAGATTACTGAATTAGAGTGCAACATTTGTATTGGAGATGTTAATAAATCAGATTTTAAATGCTAGAATGCGTAGCTTTCATAAGGACATGACTAACAAGCCAACTCATTTTATATTTTAGTTTACTGTAACTGTTATGCAGAGGTCCCAAATTCAGACTACATTTTTAGCTACCAATACGCATATTCTTTGGTTAAGTAGTTGCCAAAAACAGTTTTGGTGGAGCTCTGTAATCGCTCTGGTTTTTCGAGTTTTCCCATTCATTTAAATCTACTGCTCGGCTCTGTTTGGAACTTTTTCTAGTGTTTAGAGCACATTTTAGCTGAACACCACTGTTCATTCTGAAGAGTTCTGTACAACAGGGGTATTAAGTCTTTGGTCAATATTTCATGAAAACTCTGGACCTCTCAGCCAGTTCCACTTAATTGTTTTCATTGCAACCCTCTAATCAGGTTATTTAGACCTGGGACACCAGGAGGGTGAAATTACGAGGCAGAACAGTAAACCAGCAGGCTCAGGTCCTTGCAAGGTAAGTGATGAATGCCCCTGCTCATAGAAGATACAGTTTTGTAATGTGAAATCACACAGTAAAATGGACATGGTGGCAATATTTATTACCTGGAAAACATTTATTGATAAAAAGTTAAAAAACACAAACAAAATGACCCCAAATAAAACACAGGATTCTCACTACTTGCTGCCCAGTGCTGCTTTTCTGGGCCCCTTTTATCTACCACCCAATGAAACCTGATTTGGGGCTGGTGTAGCTCGTCAGGGGGTGGCAGCCCAGGGTCAATTAGGTCTCCCTCTAATGCTGGTGCCAGATACGCACACTGTATACAAAGTTGAATATAATAATATAAGTTTATTGAATGCCACACTTCCTGAAGATCTTATTTTTGCAAAGGGAAAAAAGAAAAAACTAAGAGATATGCTGGGGTAATAATTACGTATGAAACGCCCTATGCGTGATGTGCGAGGGTAAAAGAGGCGAGGCAAAACACAAAACGAATCAAAAGAAGAATACTTTTAACCATGAAAAGGCACAGCACAACACGGTTAAACAATACACGTTTAACACAATAACCCGTGACGTGCAGGAGGCAACAGGGCACATGAGTTGCATGTGTGTCTGTGGGGTGTGTCGCTGCCATTGTCTCCTGCTGGCAGTTAGTATGCCGGAGGTGGAACGCCAGAGAGGGAGAGAACACGCAGCGCCATGCAGAGCAGCCATCACACTATGTGAACTAGATTTCATTTCAGTTTCAAAGTTGGATGTCTGGGGTTTTGTCGCTCAGCTAATGAAAAACTCAAAGGTGAAGATTCTGTATTGACGACATTGTCAGAACACATCTTGACCAATCACAGTGAAGCACTCGCGGACTGCTGGGTAATTCCCCATGATAACTTTGGAGGCTAAGCTGGTCCTGTGGGATGAGCAGTGCGTTACCCATGTTTAGTATGTGTGTCTGCATATGAATATGCTTGTATTTCTTTGTGTGTTTCTGCTTGTTTATCTGTGTGTTAGTGTCTCCGTGCGTGTGTGTGTGTCTATGAGAGGATTGAAGGACTGAAGCGCTGAGATAAGAGTGTTGGCCTCGGCCGGCTGTTGTCACTGATCCCGGAAGGCAATAGGGAAGTAGTTGAAGAGGCTGATTCCATGCTGCTCCTTGATACCCAGTCAGCTCTAAATCTAGGCTGGTGTGTCTCTGTATGCATGTCTGTTTGTGTGTACAGCGCTTGAGCTCTGAACAAACTTTTTCGAACCTCTCTTCTGGGACACCCAGACATTATACACATTTGTATTAGCCTTAAACTAGAACTTGATGATTATTGGAATGTTTTGATGTACTGTACAGTACATTCTGGAACCTGCTGATTATTGGAATGTTTTGATATACTGTACAGTACATTCTGGAACCTGATGATCATCGGAATATTTTGATATACTGTACAGTACATTCTGGAACCTGATGATCATTGGAATGTTTTATAAACTGTACAGTACATTCTGGAACCCGATGATCATCGGAATGTTTGGATATACTGTACAGTACATTCTGGAACCTGATGATCATTGGAATGTTTTGATATACTGTACAGTACATTCTGGAACCTGATGATCATCGGAATGTTTTGATATACTGTACAGTACATTCTGAAACCTGATGATCATTGGAATGTTTTGATATACTGTACAGTACATTCTGGAACATGATGATTACAGGAATGCTTTGATACTCTGTACAGTACATTCTCCCAGTCAATTGTCTTCACACACGCCAACATACAGATGGGCTGTATTAAGAACGTGGCACGTGCTATAGATTTCGGTTAGTTACATCTGAAGTTAACACAACAAAATATTTAAATGTGTTGGGAATTCTGCATTACGTCTCTGCGAATGTAGTGTAAATACGCCAGAGGAACCGCCTCCCTCTCCCACTCACCCCCTTTACCTCACCCTTTCTCTCACTCTGAGCTACTGAGGCGGCCTAGCAGGATACATCTGACCGGAATTACAATGAGATATGAATCACAGATTCACACACTGGAATGCACACACACACCCCCAACACCCACACAAACATGCTGTCACACACACACACACACCCCACACACAATTAGTTCATTGGAAAAATTAGAAATGGTGGCCTCAGACTTTAAAAGTGAATCATTAGAAAACAAACCAACACCACACTACATTAGCCAATATCCTCCCCTCTTCCCCTCCTCCTCTCCTCCTCTCCAAACCAGTGATTTCTGATCCCCTGTGAACCCAAATCTTCTGACAGGGCCCCATGACCATCTTGTTTGAGGACAAAAGGAAGAAAGCAAGATATAAGGAGAAGAAGAAAGAATGGATAAATTGTCCTCCAAAGTCGGGATTAGTTTGGAATACATGAATAATTTAGTGAGAAGAGGATTCAGGACACTCTTCATAAATAGCAAAACCTCTAGTCTTGAGAAATGCATTATTCATATGGCCTTCAAACACTGGGATGTGTGGTTTAGGGCAAGAGGTGGTCAGGGGTGACACACCCGTGTAGTGTAGACGGAAACATAAAAAGACACACAGACCAATCAGGCAGGGGGAGAGGCTTTGTAGGTTCAGTCCATTCCTTACAACTTTTTTAATGGAAGTCTGGAAGACTGCCGAGATACAATTGGAGTTTTGAGGGCATTTGGATGCACAAATGTGTTAACCGAGTAACAATAACATTTTAGACAAAGGTTGCGTCAGCATTACGGTTTGAGACAGATTGATGAGTGATGAGAGGGATTTCTTTAGGAACTTCCGACTGATTGAATCGGGACACTGTTGTTTTTACTCACTTATTTTATTCGATTTCCTCTGTACTTTTATGTCTCTTTTGTTTCTTTATTTCCCAGTTCAAAGGGTCTGTTTAGGCTTGGAGAAAGTGTGTTTGCACTGCCGAAGCCAGTGAACAAGAAAACACAAATTAACAAAAGACAAGTAAAGTTCAAAAGGACGAATTACTCTGGTAATATTTGACGGGATGAAGACATTTGCTGCATCATTTGCCTGGTACGCACTGACAGAAATAGAAGATGCCAGACAGATTTCCCTCAGCTCCTCAAAGGACTTTTGCTGGGTAAATAACCTTTGATTTAAGTGCGGTGTTCTTGGTGTGCCAAATGTCCGGAAGCCTGTGGATGTGTCTCTTGCATAACCCACAGCAAACTGGCCAGTAGCCATCATCTCCACTGCTGGCTGCTTTCCCGTTCACAGCAGCTAGCGTCAGGCTCGTCGTCTGTTGTCATGCCGGCTAGCTACTGTGATAAATCCAATGGCATCTAATGTCAACAATAGCAATACCATATTGCAATCAAAGGTTTTTGAAAATTACATTTGACTGTAAGGACTAATGCATGCGAGACCATTTAACAAGACCACAACATAGCGTTTTATCACGTGACAATACATCAAACGTTTTTATAAGATTAGCTGATGCTTAAACCCTCTGTTGGAGTTCACAAGCAGGTCCCGTTGGCATTTCGTAGTGTCCAGTGTTCAAGATGAGGACCATTAGCTGTGCGCGGTGCTTACTTTAGGTAAGTGCAGGAATAGGGCTTGGGCATAAGTCAGTCTGTCATGTTGACGTCCTCGCTGCAGGGGTTTGGGAATGAACTCTCTCTCACCATTTCTCCATGCTTCACTATTTCTCCCTCGGCCTGTGGGGATAGTACATCCTTTGAGGGGCCGATACTACCCAGGACACAACATCTGATGAGGAACAGAAAGAGGCAGACAGGCAGAGACAGGCAGGTCCCCTCTCACTGGGCTTCCTTACCACTAGCATTTGAATATTTCATGAAACCTGAAAAAAAGATGGCTAAAGTTAAGCAAGTTTCAACAGCAGCCATAAAAATGTGTGAGGTTCCTTAAAGCGTAACTGTATTGAGGCTGAGTAAAGTTGGTGTCTCTGTACATGCCCACGCCTTTTCATGTAATGTATCCACGGTCTGTGTCTTTCTCCCCCCTGCGCAGGATAATACATCACACTAATGGCCTGGTACTACCACATCTCCCGGCCCGGTTCTACTGTACCACCAAGGACAACATCATAGCCTCTGTATTTTTTTAAATGTTTTACACGAGCAGTGGAAGTAGCGAACTGACAAAAAAGATCTATAGCAAAGATTTTGTAAAACCCCAGATGATCGTTTGCATGCATGACTGCAATCGTAATGACTGTGTGTTATGAAGTGTAGACGGATAGTGATCTTGGTTTCATAAAAAAGTTCCATTAGCAAATACATCCGCGCACAAGTCTTTGGTCAGTGTTGCTCCGGGTGACGACTCGTCGTACCTACAGAGCGGGAGATGTTGGGTAATATTAGACTGCCGATAAAGAAGACAAGACAGAGGATGCTAAACAAATCCAAGATGTTTAGTTATTTGACTATAACTTTCGTGTAATCAGCTAAATGTAACTGATCTGGCAATATCAGTATACGGTGATTATATTATTTGTAATATTTGGCTGGGCTTGCTGGTTTGCTGGGTAGCTGAAGTAACTACTCACACTTGGAAACCAATAGATAGTTATTGTGTTGACTTTCATTTCCTAGTATTAAAGCAATTAAGATCCTGGCTAATATTTTAGCCACACAAATCCAACTAGCATTGACATCAGTACTAATTAGCTAGCTACATGTAATTACCTAATGTGTGTTTACACTGAACCTCAAGTGATTGAATTTTGCCTGTATGCCGGTAGTTTGGTTTTGAGGTGAGGGACACGTTTTACATTTTCCCACTGCGGTTTCCTGATCCAAATGCTATTGAATATATCCAAGTAATTTGTAAGGTTATTTAATTAGCAGACACTCTTATCCAGAGTGACTTACAGTCATGCATTTTAAATGAGCTAGGTGAAACAACTACAAGGTTTAGTAGAAAGTGCATTCTAATCAATGAATTAGTCATAAGCAAAGGTCAGTACTGGGAAAAAAGACCCTACAAATAATGAACACAAAACAAACAGTTGACAAATGGCCACAGACGGAGGTGGTGATAGTGGGCAGTTTGAACACCAGGCACGCGGCAGTATTCTGGATGAGCGGCTGGGGTTTGGTTGCACACGCAGAGAGCCCCACCAAGAGGGAGTTGCAGTTATCTAGACATTAGAAGAAAAGTGCCTGGAAAATTGCTTGTGCTGCCTTCTGCGTGTGTCGCTCCATGATTGTTGTTGAGGGGGATCTGCACTGGCTTGACGTCATTAGAGAACAAAGTTTTTTGTAATCTGTGAGGGGAAACGTTGTGGTCAACCGTAATGGACATGTCCTGGAATGGACATGTCCTCCCGCAAGAGAAGAGCAGCTCAGTCTCATCAAGGTTAAGCTTGAGGTGGTGAGCCAACGTCTGTATGATGGCAAAGCACCCTGACATAAGTCACATTTGTCCCCAAGTTTCCCTTTCTCATTTCTCCCATAATCAACTTCTTCCTCCAATTTGTCTTTCCTCTCTATATCGTATATTGTTTTGCCCTCTCCCTTCGTCCACCTCCCTCCATCTTGCTCCTTTTTTCTGAGGTGTTTTTTCTTGACACAAAGGCAGAGAGCAGACAGCTCTGTCTTCAGAAAGGCCCTCAGAATACAGACAAGCCTGTGTGTGTGTATATTTACTAGTATGTGTGTGAAGCCTCAATCCTCTTTGCTGGCTGTCAGAAAAAGGGCTTAAATTTTCTGTTTGGACAGATAGTAGGGTTAGTAGATAGTAGGGTTAGGGTTAGTAGATAGTAGATTTGGGGTTAGTCGATAGTAGGGTTAGTAGATAGTTAGGGTTAGGGTTTGTTGATAGTAGGGTTTATAGATAGTAGGGTTATTAGATAGTAGGGTTAGGGTTAGTGGATAGCAGGGTTAGGGTTAGTCGATAGTAGGGTTAGTAGATAGTTAGGATTAGGGTTTGTTGATAGTCGGGTTAATAGATAGTAGGGTTAGGGTTAGTAGATAGTTAGGGTTAGGGTTAGTAAATAGTAAGTTTAGTAGATAGTAGGGTTATGGTTAGTAGATAGTAGGGTTAATAGATAGTAGGGTTAGTAGATAGTAGGGTTACGGTTAGTAGATAGTAGGGTTATGGTTAGTAGATAGTAGAATTAATAGATAGTAGGGTTAGTAGATAGTAGGGTTACGGTTAGTAGATAGTAGGCTTAGTAGATAGTAGGGTTAGGGTTAGTAGATAGTAGGGTTAGGGTTAGTAGATAGTAGGGTTAATAGATAGTAGGGTTGGTAGATAATAGATAGTAGGCTACAGTGCCAAGAGCTATAGTCCTGAGGGAGTAGTTTTGGTTTTCTTCATCTCCTAATTTAACTTTTTGTAATTTACTGTTTTGTAGTCAGTCACAATTAATGTAGCTCTCTGTGCATATTTGTCTTCTGTGGCAATGGGAACGTCTATAAAGGCAGCGCCATTCTGACATGTTTACTGGGTGTTGTGACCGGTCACAAAACATCCTTTATTTACCAATTTTGTTCCCCTAATGTCGTGGTATCGAAAGTGTTGCTTCTTTGAAACTCTCAGAGGAATGATGGTGTTGACCGTTTTGTAAATGTTGTTCATAGAACCCTGCATGAATGGTTTCACCAGTTTTTTTGTTTTTTGCCTTTTACCTGGGGTTGTTTATTACAAACCCTTATCAACATGTTCCAGGAGCAGGGATTTGGCCTAACTAGATGTTGCTTTATAAGAACTGTTTTCATTAAATGATGACAGAGCTTTCTCCTAGTTAAAAAAAAAGCACTAAGGTCCCTGCAAATGATGTTATTTGTTTGATGTAAACCATTTTGTTGACTCATATGCATACTTTTTATCTTGGTAAATGTCAGCAATGACTTTTGTATGCTGAGATGATTTGTTATGTGGTAAAATGTCTTCCCCGGATTTCTGTAACATTTTCTGAAATATTATTAATATCTTAAAATGTTAAATTCCCCACAATGCAAATGATACAACAAATTTGAAACTGAACTTTGAATGTATTTTTGAAGACCATATTTGGATTGTATTAGTGTTTTTTTTATTTTATGTTCTAACTTAGGTGCTTTTAAGAGTCAAATGTCTTATGAGAAAGATTATATTTCAGGGGCATAATAAAACTTCATGGAGCACAGCACAGCATATTTACACACGCAGGCATTGGCAATTCAAAGGATATTTGTGACTAGCCAATTTAGTTTGTGTATTCGGTTACATATATGACACAATGAAACAAACCGGCTGTTGGAAACAGTTGGAGCCGTAACATTTACTCCTCGTTTTAAATGAGCGGAAGATTGCTCAGAATGCAATTCTCCCCTGGTTCAGTGGGCTGTGCTAGAGCTCTACTTACGTTTCTCCCTTTCATTGTACTCATACCTACATTGTACTCATATCTACATTGTACTCATACCTAATAGTTATACTTTTGAGCAAACAAAGTAAATTCATTTTTTCATGTTTTTTTAAGTGGATACTGTGTAGAATCCTGCCTCTAAACACTAACATGACTTCTCTGCTCCTAGTCTTCTAGATTAAGGAAATGTATTAAAGATCAAAATCTTTACTTTACATTGTGTAATTTGTTGAGAACAAAATGATGTAACAACGGTCAACAATGAACTAACCGATTGAGGGCTGGATTCAAACTCACACAGAAAATCCAAAGTAGGCAAGTAAAACCACAGACTGTTGTATTTTACCATGGCAACTCGTAATGTGACCCGGTAGTGTGTACACACTCCCGACAATGTCTGGGCATGCTCCTGATGAGACGGCGTTGGTGTCCCGGGGGATCTCCTCCCAGACCCGGATTAGGGCATCGGTGAACTCCTGTCAGGTGCATACATAACATCTCAGAGGTTCTCAACTGGATTCAGGTCTGGGAAAGCGCCAGTCAATGGCATAAATACCTTTGTCATCCAGGAACAGCCTAGACACTCTGGCCACATGAGGCATTGTCCTGCACTAGGAGGAACCCAGGGCCCACTGCACCAGTGTAGGTTCTGACTATGGGTCTGAGCACTTCATCCTCTCCACTGAGAATCAATTAGGTACATTGTGGACACTCACACTGGCTTTGTTGCGATTTTCTCCAGTTAATTGATTTCATCACCACCCTTAATTCTTTTTAGGTATTTTCATGTATGTCTTCTCCATTTAAGACTCATTAGAACACCTTTAGGTTTACCAGCGTCAAAACTATGGATGCTGTTGAATACAATTCATAGTTTATGTTGTACTTATATCTTGTATTACAAATAATCCATGTTTGTACTAAAAATGGGAAATGGTCCAAAATAGCACTTGTTAATTTATCTTGTCAAAACGTTGACTTTAAATTGACTTTCATTCAAATAACAATTTTATTAAATGCAAATAAGTCACAATTGTTGATGAAATACACTGACTGTTTTGTTTTGATTTCTGTCAAACAAGAAAATTCCCCAAAAAGATGATTATGAAATAAACTAAATAATAGCTTTATAAATTCAAGCAGTAAAAGTATACCACATTACATTCTAGGGTATCTGTCACGAATAGGTCGTTTCCTAGAGCACACAATAAATCCTATAACTCTAATCAATCAAGCTTTCTAATAATTTTTTACAGGATCACAGAAACACAGAAATCAGAGAAACCTTCGTTCAGCCAAAACACCCAAATATATTCATACACGTCTAATTGTAACAGAGGGACAGGTCATCAACTAGAATCAGAAGAAGAAAAGACAGACATACACAATAACTACATACACTCATACAAATACACAGAGTAACGGCACTGTGTGAAATTGTGTAAATTGAGGAAATGTGGAACATAATCCTGGTCAGTAGAATAACACTAACATTTATACATCCATGCTCACATAATTTCTCTCTTCTATGAAGGCCTATCTTCACAAATATTGCACAGATTGTAGCTAGCCTTCAAATCAATTGTGCCTTCCTTGTTCTGTTTTGATTAACTTTAGGGCCTGTTTGGTCAATTGTTACTCAAGCCTATAGTGCATCCGGAAACTATTCACAACGCTTCACTTTTATTTTGTTATGTTACAACCTTATTCCAAAAATGATTCTGTAAATATGCTCCCTCAGATTTCTACACACAATACCCCATAATGACAAATATATGAAAATATAAACATATACATAAGTATTCACCACCTTTAATCAATACTTTGTTGATGCACATTTGGCAGCCTCAAGTCTTGGCCTGTTTTTAAGCTGTTTCTCCCATTCTTCTTTGCAGGACCTCTCAAGCTCCATCAGGTTGGATGGGGAGCGTCGGTACACAGTCAACTCTAGGGATTGTTCTGTACCCTTTCCCAAATGTTCTGGTGGTTCCAAACGTCTTCCATTAATAGACGCCACTGTGCTCATTGGGACCTTCACTACTGCAGAAATTTTTCTGTACCCTTCCCCAGATTTGTGCCTTGATACAATCCTGTCTCAGAGGTCTACAGACAATTTCTTGGACATGGCTTGGTTTGTGCTCTGACATGCACTGTCATCTGTGGGACCTTTTATAGGCATGTGTGTTCAATCAACTGAATTGACCACAGGTGAACTCAAGTTGTAGAAACATCTCAAGGATGATCAGTGGAAACAGGATGCACATGAGATACATTTTGAGTGTCATGGCAAAGGCTGTGAAGGGAAAATTTATTTAATCTATTTTGGAAAATGGCTGTAACATAACAAAATGAGTTAAGTTAAGCTTTCTGGATGCACTGTATATCACTTCACATTCATGGTTGAACTAGATTTGTTTCCACTGAGTATGTGTTTGTGCTATCCACCCACAATGAAGAAATGTTGCAAAAGCACACTGAAGAGAGTTCTTTAATTTCACCCTTCTCAGTGCCCTTCCAGAAAACGTGTCTATACCCATTGATCTCCCAATTTGCCCGCAGCAATCCCCATGAATATCAAAGCCACCGCCCAGATCCCTAGAACTCTCAAAGCCACTACCCATACCAAAACCATACACACAACCAGAACCCAAAACAACACTTTCCTTGTCACATCCATTCCCTCAACATATTTCATTACATCTGTTGGTGTTGTGGGAAGATAATTCGTAGTATGGGGTTGAGCCTGCGTTCCCTGTTTCACTGCCTTTGGCATTGCTTCACTCGCCACTATCCATAACAGCAGCCCGGACATTAATGGTATACAACATAATAACAGCCATGACACTCCCACAGCCATTGCAATTAACTCTGCCAACACCCCTGACATCAACCCACACGCTATTCCTAACACTCCCCCTGCAAGAACCACTGATATTGACATTAACCCCGCTAGAGCCCCCAACCCTAACCATAACACTATGCCTGTCACTATCAAATAAGCAGGCCAGAATACCAACCCTAAAAACAATGCTTCTACCAGTAACACTGTTATTAAAATCATCAGTATTAATACTGGCATTACATCAGCATTATTTGACCTGATCCATAACACCAACAAAAGCGTTACTGCCAAGGATGTCACTGTCCATGGGAATACTCCTGACACTAAGACTGACACTCCCCCTGACACTAAGACTGTCACTCCCCCAGGGACTACCTTTACAGCCGACAATAACCTTTGAACTTCCTCTACCCCTGACACTCCCTCTGACACTCCCTCTGACACTCCCTTTGACCCTCCCCCTGACACTTCCCCTGACACTCTTCCTGACACTAACACCAACCCTGAAACCAACCCTGACACCAACCCTGGCACTTGATATGACACAGCATCTGGCAGGAGTCCTAACAATGATACAACCCCTGGAAAAACCCATGACACGACCCATGACACGACCCCAGAGATGACCTCAACCCCCAGAACTAACCCTAACCCAGAGACTACCCCTGACACCAAGCCAGACACCAACCCTGGCGCCAGCCCTGATTCGGACACTTTCCCGGACACAGACTCAAACTCCTGCAGAACCAGCACTGCTAACTCTGCCCACTTCTCTCCCTGTGCCTTTAAGGTTGACATTAGTGATGATTTCAGTAATGACCTTGGCACCACTGTTGTCACCACGGATTGTAGCAATTTCCCCCTAATTTCATTTATTTTTAACCACGATGGATCTTGTTGTAAAACGACTACGGAAACAACTGCCAGCAGCCCCAATACCAACACAGACACCAGCCCTGACAGCAACCCGGACACCAGCCCTGACAGCACCACTGCCCCAGCTTCCACATCCGCCCCTTCCCGGACAGGTATCATGTATGCCATCAAGACCCCAATAGCTACTGCTGTCATGACCCATGTCCTTCTGTTTGGCCACGTCTTAACTCCAGCCTCAGTCTGGCTTCCATCGAGTTTGGTGTTTCCTTCTGTCGTCCTCACTGCTTCAGCTTTGTCACACTGCATTGGATTCCGATTTGGGAAGCTGTCGCTTTTTAAACTTTTAAAAGAAAAGTAAAAAAAACACAAAAGATACAATATAGATTGGAAACCGAGATTATGTTGTGTGATGTCACCAAATACATAGGAACAAATATTTTTGGGGGAGAACGCTACGACAGGGCTAAATGGCGCAAATTTGCGTCAAAAATCAATGCGATACATTTCTATTCATAACTCCGGATTGCCTAAAGATAGAAGCCTACGGCTTTTTTCCCGTGGTAGAGGACAGTTGTCCGAAAAGTATAACGTGTCGAATGTCTATCTTTCGTAAAGGGAAAGCCTTCCAAATCTCGACTACAACAACACGGAAAAAAAAAAATTGTGTGGTTTTGAAACCCTGGTGATGTCCATATGTGACATAATCAGCCTTACATATTGGAGAATACTTTGGCCTTCTCAATAAAAGCAACTACATGTCAACATACGTTTTTTGTATTCTCTTCACATATTGTTACTAAAAAACTCATTAAGTCTTCTCAAACAATGTTAACTATTCATCCTTCTTTCAGTTATGGGGTTTCAGAGTCCAAAATGTAATGGACATCATTCTAAAACAAAGGATAACCTCCTGA
>JACXGK010007871.1:0-24022 GCA_016801125.1 Novumbra hubbsi
AAGATATATAAGTAATGTAAGTATATGAATGTGAGAGACAACAGGATTGCATATAAACAATTAAACAGACTTTTTAGTATGACTGTCTGTGGGCCAATTCTTAAAACATTAAGTAGCATCTGAAAATAATGTTTTATTCATTGCAAATCGTGCAGTGTCACAAATAAAGGTCAAACATTACATTACATGTTTGCAGTTGTTTTTGTGCATCGTCAAAAGTGAACTTGTGCTTCAGCGTAGGATTTTTGTATGCCAGAGGAAAACAGTACAGCCAAACCCTATGGAAATAGTGAACATCAAAATCAGTGACTCTAGAGTGAAAACTCCATCTCAGACTTGTGGTGAAATATTGGTGCATTGAAAAGTCGGAGCATCATATAAAGCGCTTGTCAAACATGGATTTGGCAGAACAATATGACACTTCTGCCCTGCTGACCTATACCTGCATTGCTGTGAATATTAACATCTCTCATTGCCCTCAACCATTGAGATGCTGGAACCATTGTCCGGATATTGTAAAACAAAGTTACTTTACATAAGGAGTCCCACTATGTGGGACCATTATGATTGACATGTTCATATGGCACAATAGCCAGAAAAACCAGCCACCCAGTGATGTGGGTGTTATAGACTGCCTCTATCTAAACCAGGGGTTGGCAAACTACGGCCCGAGGGCCAAATGCGGCTGTTCCATCCGGCCCGCGGAAGTAAATAAAATTGTTTAGAGGGATAAATAAAAAACAACTCACCAGCCCATTCTTATACATCTGAGTTAGAATTTAAACTATTTACACATTATAAGGGATCTACTGTACATATGTACTGTATGTTTTAACTTTTGCAGCCTGCAAATCATTCATGATTAACAAATTACAAAAACAAATGTGGCCCTTCATTTAATTTCAAAATCCTGATGTGGCCCCCGAGCCAAAAAGTTTGCCCTCCCCTGATCTAAACTGTCTATGACTAAATCCACAAGAAGCCGTCTTGTATTAAGTGGATCAAGAAAGTGCCTAGGTAGACTTAAATATTTTGTGTACTAGAAATGATGGAAGTAGAATTGAATTAGAGCTCAAGCTGTTTTTTTCAATATGGCCCTAATAGGGTGCTGAATCAATTACTAAATATTTATAAATATAGAACCGCTCTCCTTTAGTATTCTCAATAAACCCATTTTTATTAATGTGCAATATTTGTGGCCTACTCTTCTTCAGCATCCAAACTAAATAACACAATTAATGTCCACATTGGCCACACAAAGCAAACCATGATCCATGTTTAGTCAAATTATTTCCCCCCACAGCGCTCCCTGCAGGGAAGTCTTTAATGTGCCAATATTTATTGGCTGAGAATTCAGAATTACATAGAATTATTGAAATCTCCATAACTCACTCAGACTCACAGTATTGCTTGGCACACATTAAATCTGCTTCAATGAACTCCAGAAATAAACAATTCAAGATTTCTCTCAGGTTGCTTTATTCCCAAATTAAATGACATCTTCCCGGACCCCTCTCTTTTACGTGACGATTGCCAGACTTCAGAAATTACATATCCGTTACTTTTCCAGGAGCTGCACAGCTACTGGTCTGGAGTCAGAAGTTTTCTCAGACATCCTACAGATGCTACATGGCCCAGGTATGCTATTATTATCCTTTAGAACTTTTTAACAGCCCAACAAAGCCATTTTGCAAAAGGTTTCAGGTAAAACATATTTGAAACAAAATAAGGCCGTGTGACTCAGCTGCATAGCCTGTGCACAGTGAAAGAAAACAAAGATTGGGTGAACGTTCGAATCCCAGTTATATAAAGATTCCAAAATGTCCACTAGCAACGTTCATGTTTAAACGAACAGGTTGAAAACCTTTCACCTATGAAAATATCACACACATTTTGGGTGAATCCAAAACAAGGAGGAATCGTGATGCATGACTGAAAGGGACTGTGGTTTGGCGTGTGCAGGAGGCATCTGCAAGAGTAAACTGTAAAAACAGTTATTGAGGAAGTTGCAGATTTGTAATGCTGTCATCTCAATGTCAATTTGATTAAATCAAATTAAAATGGAAAATTACTTTCCAAATACTATGATATTGTAAGTTTGCAACTTCTCTCATGCTGCAAGTATTAACGCCACACCTTAATAAAAAACATTTAAGAAATCTCTTAAGTCATTTCCCAATTTTGGTTTTCATAAGCACCTTGCACCAATTCAGCACCCAATATAATTTCCTAAAAAGATTAACTTTAGTGGCTATACCCAGGTTTCACATACATCTTTTAGGATCGAAATAACCACAATTCCCCACACAGACAATGAAGAATAAAAGCGCAAAACAAAGCCAAAATAAACATAAGAAAGCTTAGCATTCTGAGGGGATTTAATTTAGGTAAGCAAGATGAGATGTTCTGTACATGCTACACAAAAGAGACTACTGAAAGACCAATTAAAAGCAGATACAGTTGCTTACAATGGCCTCTAACCAATATCTGCTGTGGAAGGCTGAGAACAAGCTTGAAAAAGTCATCCCCCCAAAACATTAGAGTCAGAAAAATATTTATTTACAACAGTGTACACAAGGACATTGCACTACCATATCATTTTAAACTAGATAAAACAAATAAATATAGTATTGAGTGAGGTTTAGGGTCACACGCCTGTATGACTAAGCAATGTTTGCATAGAGCTCATATATTCAAGCTATACATAAATATTTAATTATATACATGAAGTATAAATAAAACAAAATAAGCACTCACAATTGCCAATATTGTCTTTATACACTGCTATGCATTCAACACCCATAACACAAATGGACACTCAATCAAATCTGGGGTTTTATACTGGAAAATAATTGAGGTTCTAAGCTAGCAAGTGCTCATTTTGGAGTAGTAGCATGATCACTAAATAGCTATTCAGGGAAATAATAAACAAAATAAAACCAAAAAAAGAATATCCCACCTTGACAGTAGACTTATGTTCAAGCTTGCTCTCACGCACTTAATAAACCTGATCTATCAACAATAATAGGTATATAACTATTATTATCAGAGCTTTGGGTATTGCAGACCACAAATCAAAGTTCTATCGTATTCTCTTAACTACACAAATCCCCCAGAAGGTGCCTAGACTGAAATTATAGGTAAAGAATGTAAAAATAAATTGACTGAGGAAATACCAAAGGTAATTTAATCAGGGTGTTTGCGATTTTCCTCTCACAGAATTAGATGAGATTGAATTAAATGGGCCGAAAAGACTGCTTTACTCAGCAAAAGAAAAGTAATAAATCAAACATATATATTTTATTTTTTCAAGGACCTTTTCTTCACTGAGGTGTTCTCTGGAGTGAAATTTATAGTCACTTTGTCTGGGAAAAGGGTGGAGAAAAGTAGCGAGTTTCAGGCAAAAAAAACTGAATTATGGTAACCTGTGTAATTAGCAAGCCTACAAAAGAAGCAAAATATGAGGCAAATAAAAAGTAATGGGCCAGGCTGATGCTAGCAGAATGTACGGTAAGTGGCTTGAGCCTGAAGAAGAGGTAGGTGGGAGCTCTGTACCGCGTTGGAGCGAGACCCACAGCCCACCTACATAACCTACCATACGGTTAGTGAACATCAACATAATAAAATACACTAGGCAGGCAAGGTGGGCTTGCCTGATGCAAAACCTCTTTATCTCCCAAACATGGAGGCAAAGCAGGGTGAGATATCTATGATTACCTAAAAAGGCCCGAAATAATGGAAATATCAAAAGGCCCTTATTGGATTTTTGATACATTTTAAATGTACTGTCTCTTTAAACATTTCATTTTCGTTTGGATATTTCCTCCTCTATCCTTCAGCCGGACTTGTTAGCCCCCACCAGGACCATCAGTCCGTCCGTGCTCATGGACTTGGGCCGCTCCAGGGGGAAGCCCAGGGCTCGACTCCAGATGAGCTGGGCCAGAACGCCCAGGGCTCGGGACACGCCGAACAGCACCGTGTAGTAGTTCATCTCCGTCATCCCGTAGTACTGTGTGGCAAAGGGAGATGGAGCCAGAGACAGGTCAACATCGGTCCAGTGAAGGTCACTAAACACTGTGTTGATTAAGAGGCAAAACTCTTCACGTGTCGTGACGCATTAAACTGAACATGTTGACAAAACGTACAAATTCAAAAGCGGATAAAGAAAAAGAAACACGTCATCAAGCAATCATCTGTGAAAAAGTCTGGAAAATGTCAACTTGTGTATTAGACGAGCCCATGTATTAACCGCTCTGGTTCCAAAATCTGTGTAAACGTAGTTCATAAACAGGAAGTTACAGACTTCACACACAAACAGCATACGCGCTGAACAACAAAACAAGGTTCAGGAGAACACTAGAGGTCCTTACCTGCAGCAGCACTCCGCTGTGGGCGTCCACATTGGGCCAGGGGTTCTTGGCCTTGCCCTGCTCCAGCAGCACTGGGGGAACGATCTTGTAGAGCTGGTGCACCAGTTTGAACATGGGGTCATTGGGCAGGTGCTTGAAGGCAAACTCCTGTTGACAGGTGTACCTGGGGTCAGTCTTCCTCAGGACAGCATGACCATATCCTGGCACCACCTGGGGCAAAGAGACAAAGAGCCAGGAGGCAACAAACAGCGATGGACAAAGAGTCAGAAAGAAAGACACCAAGAGCCAAAGAGGGAAAGAAACAGAGGGAGGGTTTTATACTTCGCGAAGCAGGAAATCACCCTAATTACACCATACAGCCCCATCAGACTGATGTTCTCTCACCCTGCCAGACTTGAGTGTGTTCCAGATGTAATCCCTCATCTTCTCATCAGAAACCTCTCCTCCCATCTCCTTCTGCAGGGCTGTCAGCCACACCAGCACCTCCTGGAGGGCACACAGAAGACCTCTCATCAGCAATGTTCCCCACAAAACCCAATTACACTGCTTCTCTGCGAATGTAGTTGTACGTCTAGTGGTTGTAAGAAAACGCCTGCTACACTACTGTAGTGATCATCCGTCCATATCCCCCCCTACTCCCCCATGACATCAGTAAACGGGTCTTGAGGTCGTGAAGCGGCGTGAATAAGCAAAGGACAGGATGGCGACAGACCTGGTTGGCCAGGCCATGCAGAGGTCCGGCCAGGCCGTTCAGAGCGGCACTGAAGGAGAGGTAAGGGTCGGAGAGGGCACTGCCAACCAAATGACTGGTATGGGCGCTGACGTTACCCCCCTCGTGGTCACTGAAACAGGATCAGCAGAGGGACAGTTAGCATGTTTGTCAGCCAAGTTGAAGGAAATGATAACTCATTACTCATTTACACAAATCAACATTTCAATGCACTTTCCCAAGACACAAATGTTTTTAACAGTGTATCGTGTAGTCTACACAGTTCAACATATGAACACTAGAGGGCAGACAATACCCATCTTCACAATTCTGTCACCCAATGCCAAAATGTAGCAGCCAGGGAAGGGTGCTTCAGTCAAACGTATACAAAATGGCTGTCCCAAAATGGCTGTCATAAACAACCAAAAACCTCAGAATGGTGGAAAATAATAGAATTCTTACTTTACATAGCAGTTTTCTACTATGTTAAAACTGTAACAATGGTTTGAAATTCTACGGTAAACCTAAAATAAAAAGATATTTCAAAGTGGTCCACTAGATCGTAAACCAGCTAATGGTATGATACCTGTGAATAGTAAGGTAGAGCCTCATCAGTTCAGTAAATTCTGCAGAGTCACTGTAGCCCAGCATGTTGGCGAAGTTAGCAGACCAGTCCAGGTTGGAGTCTATCGCTCCGATGCTACTGGCCTCACGGTACAGGTTACGGTAGATCTTAGCAGCAACACACGGCAACTTGGCAATCAAGTCCATGGAGTCCTCATAAATGAACTGAAACACAGGAGGGTAGGTGGTATAAATAATCAGTAGACTATGTCCGCCACAGGATCTAAATGGGTTTTTTGTCCATGTCTGAATTGCAGTTATTTAACCAGGTAATCCATTTTCAATGATGGCTTCACCACAGCCATTCGGCTACAGGAGGACTTGGAGAACAACATATAGTGAAAAATAAAAGAATAAACACTACAATTCACAAGGTAAATACACATAAGCATCTAATTAAACTAGAAACTGCAAGATACATACAGATTCAGTTTAAACAAACTAGCAGGTGCGTTGACCTAAAAGCAGCTTGGCAAAGACACTCATCCGCAAGGGGCCTAAAGTTAGCGCCTTTATCGTAAGATACTTTGGTGAGACAACTACATCTAAATATTAGATTATGGAGTGTTCTCATCTTTATCAAACCAGGAAGTTGGGAAAGATTTTCCAAGGCTGACCGGTTGGATGGGTTAACTCTGACTTACAGAGGACAGACACTACAAAATCACTCCAATCTGTCAAGGTTTTGTGAGGAAGAGTCATGAACTGCTTTAACCCCACGGCCACACCAATACTGACATGTTTGCCTGCGCGGCCCTTTACAGAGCGGTGAACTCCTCCCCGTTATCACTTCTGACTGACCCATCCTCTCTGGAACGCTCAATTAACCTTATTAGTTGTGAGATGTTACACCATGTTTTGGTTTTGTTTTACACAACTTCTCCAGTCTTTTGTTAATAACTGATAATGTCGGCCAAAGAATGTGTATACTGAATGTGATATAATTGTGGCAAGGGACTTTAGCTAAAGGAGAACTACATAGTACTACAGGACCAATGACTACTACACGAAAAACACATTTTATTAGGTAATGCTTTAGATTCATCATGGAAGTTGCTTAGACCGTTGGTTAGTACCTCCAGGCCAAGGCTGAAGCATTTACCTACACGTCTGACTGCACTGGCCAACCTGGGGTGACATATTTGACATACTTCAAATATTTAGACATTTGGCTTTAGGTGCGCAAACTTTAGGGTGCGAGAACTGTTGAACCCAAGTGCAGGACGCCATCAGTGCGACTTACCTCCCAGTACTTGGACTTGTTCACTCCCTCGGAGTAGGCCTGCGCAAAGCTGCTCTCGCTGTTCAGAGCTGTGACGGCGGCACTAAACTGGGACATGGGGTGCAGGTTGGTGGGGAAGTTGTCCAGCATGGTGACCACGTGGGAGGGGAGGGCGGCCCGCCTGGCCCATTCCCTGGACAACCAGCTCACCTGGAGGGGGGAGTAGCAAGCCGGATGGGTGAGTTCAACTAGGGCCAATAGAAGGGCTACAAGTCAGACAGGAAATGTCATTTCATCCCAAGCACTATGAATCCCCAGCATGTGGCAATGGACTTAAAATGAGTCATGAGAAACAACAAGTAAATGTTGAAATGGCTTCCTCCTCACAGGCAATGACATTCATTTTCTTCAGCTGAGACGTGGGTTTATTAAGACCAAATGTGGCCTGTCTGGCTAATCTAGTAGCCAGCCAAACGCACCTGTTCCTGGGTGGGGACCTGTCCTGTGACCAGCAGCCAGAAGAGGCCTTCAGGCAGTGGTTCCTGACCTCCGGGAGCCTTGGGTAACAGCTGCTGACACTCTGGAATGCTGTAGCCCCGGAACCGGATGCCCTGAAGACAGAGGCAGGACGCACAGGGAGGAACAGCTCATTCAAATGTCGGCAGTGTGGCAAATGAGTGTCGTACAACAATTTCAAGAGAGCCACTTACTGGACTACAGCTACAACTGCCATTAGCATGGCACCTGCAGCGCCAGTGTTGTGGGTTCAATTCCCACTGGGGGTCTAGTATAAATATGCACAAACTTTCAATGGCATCTGTTACACCATCTAAAACATAATAGATACAATTGTTTTCGAACACGTTAAGGGCCGGTGTGATAACAGCAAGCCGGTAGTAACGAAGCTATCTACATTAAGTAATTCACTCAAGTGGAGCCTGTTTATATAAGTGCCCACTTATCTACAAACACTCGGGGTACTCAAGCCTGACACATGCATAATCCTGAGGGTGTTACTGTGGGGTGGGACTGTGTGCCGTGAGGAGACACACCTCATCAGGGTCCAGCACGGAGGTCTCGTACACCAGACCCTTCATGCCCCTCATCCCCCCGTAGACCTGCCAAAACACAAAGGACATTCGAGTCACTAATTTGTGAAATCCGAATCCATGCACTCTCCTCATAGCCACAACAAGCTGCGAAACATGGGAGGAAGGATAGACTTGTGTGGGTGACATACACCGGCAGAGCCACGTTGACCGCGTGGCCCTGGAAGGAGTCTCTGATAGCATGTGTGAGAGGCGTAAGTTGTCTCAGCTTTAACTGTGCTCAGCTGACAGGGAGCTGACCGGCTAGTGTGACATCACATGACCTCTAGTATGCTAAAAGGGGGTTGTCGGAAGGGGCCACACACAATCTCCATAGCAGATTATAGCGGTCGCATTAAAAAGGAAAAAAAATAAATAAAAAAAATATTAATGGAATTACAGTTAAGTTAGTCTTTCCTACAATGCCTTCAGAAAGTGTTATATTGTTATAACACAATGTTATAATGTTATTATTTTAATTGTCTAAATCCCTTTTTTCTTTTTCAACAAATTGGCAAATTCCGAAAAACAGGTTTTTGCTTTGTCATTAAGGGATTTGTTTTTCATCAGTTATAAATAAGGTCAATTAGACAACACAATGGAGAAAGATAAGTGGTTTGAATTAATGCCAAAGGCACTGTATATGGGTTATTTCCAAATAAAAATTATAATTCTTATGCACGGTTTTTGTCACATCAGGTTCTCTGAGATAGTAAATATGGACAGATCAGTTACTTACCATGTCAACAGTGATTGAGCCAATATTAGTTTTTCCATACTGCTGTTTGAAGCTCTTGATCCTACTTTGCTCTTTTGGGATAAGTTCTGATAGAACATCCTTTAGATTCTGCAAAAATCAACAAAATCCACTCAAAGCTCAGTCAATATCCATAAATCTTTCTAAACACAAAGCCTCTTTAAAGTAAACTACATAAAAGATAGTGGAAAACTGTGAAAAATCAATACAGGTCAATGTCAAACAAACAGTACGTCCAAATCATAGCTTCTACAACACAGTTTTATAAAATGATCACCATGTAACACAAAGGCTGGGAGAAGAGGAAATAATGAGTGCCAATCCCTATCAGATTTAGATCATTAATGACTGGCCTTAAAAATGGAGGGAGAGCACTTACTGCTGATGAACTGGCATGTCTGGATGCCACAAGGATGTAGGACGCATTCTGTAATGGAAAAGATAAGCATTAGAAAACATGAGCCTGAGGGTCTAAAGTCACAACTAAGTCTTGGTGTAAAGAGAATTAGAGAACTGTATTAGTTGTGGAGTACAACTGACATATGTTAATAAACTTGCAGCTTACTAGAACAAGGCCTAACGGGATAGTTGGGTGCATTGAAATTGTGAATGCTTGCTAGTTTCCAGTAATGCAACAGAAGATGACCAACGTCACACACTTAAAACATTCCTGACAGAGAAGGCAGATTGTTTCTTTAGATTGAAATTCTCTATCTATCTGTATTCCCCCAATGTGGAAAAAAAATACAGCTGCATTTGTTCCGTCTACCCGACAAGGGAAGTACATTTAGTTGGCAGAGGCAAGATATTAAGTTACCAACACGCTGCGTATAACCTTGTAGCTTAGCGGTAGGTGACTACTATCAGAAGCGTCAAAACCACACGGTCAAAGGATGGGGGAGGAGCCAGGAAGGAATATCTGGCTACGTTTCCATACATACCACTGGGTGAAACAGCACCTACAGCAGGGCTGCCCAACCCTGTTCCTGAAGATCTACGGTCCCGTCGGTTTTCTCTCCAACTCTAATGTAGCACAACCTATTCTAATATTTGGCTGAATTAAAAGCTTAATCAGGTTAGTCACAGTAGGACAGTAGATCTCCAGGTACAGGGTTGGGCAGCAATGGCCTACAGTGTAAGTAAACTACTTTCCCAGAGCACTGACAGGTTTCACCCATTTGTCATTAAGCTATGTTAGAGATCGTCCGCAAAACATTTAGATATTCATTCTGCATATGAATTTTAAAGACAACTACTAATGTCATTTCCATCTTTCGTTACCATTTTATTTCTATATTAACAAGTAACCAGACACTCATTCTGCTTCAGTGCAAATACACCACAAAGTCAAACTGAATTAATTCTATATTTGTGGTTGCACGCAAAGATCTCGGAAACAATTCAATATTAAAACACAGTGATCAACCATGACAAATCTATATAGAAGCCCATGTAGAATATCCCAAGTGGACAGTTTGATTGAATTTAACTTTAGTTTTTTACTAATTTCCATATTTTTTTAAATAAAAAAACATAACTATTGAGGATTTATTAGGATTTGGCAAATGTTTACATTTCAGTGGACATCCCTCCAGAAGACAAAGATGTGCCGTTGTTCCACTTGAAAACCATTCATGCCAGATATTAAGCATATATAAAAAGTTCATTATGGAGCTTTATAATTTTATGTGCTATATAATGATGCCATTCTGACAGCAGGTAGTGAACACAAGACCATGATGTATAAGATATAATCAAGCAATCACTTGTAATAAGTATTTCCACGTCAGACTGAGAAGGGATAAAAAGCTAGCTGTCAACTACCAACTACTGGTAAATGTAGATGACCAGACACTCATTACAAAAGCTTTACACAGTTTGGCTATATGAAGCCACTAGCATGCATAAATGTGCTTGATAAACCAGTTCGACTGTTAGCCTAGCAAGCTAGTTTATTTGCTAACTACAGTACAATACTAGTAGTAGTAGTAGCGACTTAGCTTGCAAGCTAACTGACGTTCAATGTATTTTGGTCACAAGTTACAGAAGTTTTTTTTTGCCTCGGCTTACCTTTGAATTAAGAAATACTGGCGCTAGCCTGCTGATACCGGTAGTCAGAAAGGACATGGTGTCTATGGGAAAATATGTTCTCCTTTTTCTGGAAGACCCTGGTCGGTGTACAGCGGAGCAAATTGAAGGTGCCCCTACAGGAAAAAGCACAACTACTGAAGGTTGAATAGAGATTCGGGCCCACAAACTAGGAGTGTCGTTGATTGGATTGTGGCTGTAACGAAGTATGACCTGATTGGCCAGTGGAGCCTCGCGTGTATGTAAGCGACGCTGGAAGAGTCTAAGCCAGAGCCATCTACGGCTCTGGTCTAAGCTACACTACAGCGTGCGGTCTTGTTAGTTCTATGCCTGCTCGAATGTGCCACATCGAGTTGAGAATTTACATGACGGTGTAAACTTAATTATTGCAGTCCGTTAACTTGTGTTCATACTCAATCCAGTTTCCGCATTTATGCTGAATTTGTTCATCTCAGTACTAGAAAATGCTTAACGAAACGTTATTTTTTTGATCAGGCGAGCTATTTAGCATACTAGGGGAAGTTGTAGTTTTAATGAAAGGCGGTGACTCGTCGGCGTCGTGATTCTTTTTGGCCAACAAATACGTTGTAGTACAGTAAATTTAACATTAACGTTTACCCGTAAAACACAAAGGTCTATACATTATATTGAATATATTATTTAACCACGTTTTTTTAAGTACCTTGCCTCATCGTTGCAACTCCCAACAGACTCAATATGGTCAAAAGCCAGAATCTCGTCCCAATCTGAATTGATATTAATTAATGTTGAATGTACTACTCACCACACAAGCTATAATTCCGTGTATTTTAAAATAATTTGAATGTTTCCATTTTGTTTCAAAAGAACCAAGTCATAAATATAATCCCAAAATGGTCAGAAGTTGTTTCTGGACAGGTTGTAGAGCTGAAGGATATTGATATAAATAGTGTAATAAACATTCCATCTAACCATATTTTGCATATCTAATTCTTGCCAAATGTCTTGGGTCATATGGTAGGGGTCTAAGGCAAGTAGTAGGTCAGTATGGTATGCCTGGATATTGCACTTGGTTTGAACCCAGATGTTTGAGAAATTCAGCTTGACAACAGGAAGTATTGTATGTTCTGGAGCATTTAGAAACTCACTAAACAACATTGCTGTTAACTACAATATTTTTTTATTGTAAATTGTTTTTTTAACAAACAAATTATAATAATAGAACAGTCATTTGCAAACAGACTGCATGCAGTGCATCATGGGTGTTCCGGGGTCTGATTGGCCGTATATGTGGCTGAAGGAGATTTTAGAGGTGGTGTTACAGTACATATGAACAAAAAAGTATTCATGACTATCATAAGTAGCCTAATTAATTCAATAAAAGTACAAAACTACTGAAATAGAATATGAATAAAACACTAACATAACTTGGTTGGGTTTGTTAATTCAGAGGGATTTATATATATATATATATATATACATATATATATCCAAAGTTTAACTTTTTCATCTGTTAAAAAGAATCATGCAAATAGCATGGAAAATACTAAGTCTATAATGACTACAAGTTTGGATACATCTCTGGGTGAATAGGTTTGTAAACATTTCATGTATTTGGCATATTTAAAGTGTATGTGTTACATAACTGCATAACAGGTTGATTTCAGCTGTAATAAATTAGCCAAAAAGATTGACAGGGTAGAAATATGGAAGAATTCATTGCAAACTACTTTACATGCAGCCATTATGACATGCACGCTTAGATTATTTTGTCAATTGTAAATAGAACATTTGGCCCAACCATGGTAATTTCTTTGATTAAAGATCCACACTGTGTAAAGAATTGTGGACTCAATTCAAACGGCACAAACAATGGCGGGAAGAAATTGTACATTCCAAAAGTTGCACTGAAGTGATGAAGATGGGTGAGCCGTGATCTGATTTTCTTGGTCCCCACTTCTGGGCTCTTGTATCTAGTCAGTGGCCGTGTAAAGTGACTAGTATCTATACAGTCTGACTCTGGAAATAGTGTTTATAGTCTGACTTGGTAAACGCAAGGGAGAGTAGGCCTCTGTTTCTCTCCAGTGCCAGAGGTGGGAGAACTCAGTGGTCCTCCTCGTCCTCATTTGGCTCTTCTCTGAAGGCCAGGAGGGGGTTGTGTCTCAGACAGGTCTGTAGGTAGTGCACCAGGGTCCGTTGGCAGTGCTGGATGCCGCGTCGCTCCCTCAGAACGTGGCCCTCGTCTGGGTACAGCTGCAGGGTGTAGTTGGCCTCCACCTTCACTAAGCGACTCAGGAGCTCCGCGCTGTGTTGGAAGTGGACGCGTGCTGGGTCACCCAAAGCCAAGAAACACACATTATTATTCAGAAGTGTAGCGGTTGAATGGGCTGTGTAGCACAGCTGGGATTGTGTCAAAGAAACAGGCGCACCAACAACCAGCAGACGGTTCATATCCATAATGCCTGAGGGTTCTGAACGGCTGCTTATTGGAAATCTGTTTGAAAATGTATTTTTAGAATTTTAGAAGTCACGAGCATGGCCATGTCTTACCGTCCGCAGTCCCGTGCAGTAAGAGAAAATTCTCATTTTTAAGCTTGTGAACATCTTCCAATATAGATGCTGTCTGAAAGGAGACAATAACCTTACAGTGACCTGACTTACTGTATATTTCATGAAATGCATTTTCTTTTTGGACAAGATCTGAGGAATCCTCACCAGGTAAGTGTGTTCCTCCTTCGCTGGGAGACCCAGATATCTCTCTGAGAAGGCAGCACCTATACGCCACAGCATATTTCAAAATTGACTTGTGTTACCGACACCCTGCTACTCTATTAATTATGTAACGATCTTCACTCACTGTAGAGTTTGAAGTCTGTTATGGGAGCCACAGTGGCCGCGCATTTAAACAGCTGGTCAGTTGCAGCTAACATCTTGAGGGATAAATAACCACCAAATGCCTGCATGGAAATATACAAGCCTGATACAACTGTGATACTATGAATTTTTCTGCTACTGAAACGTGAGTGTCGTGACTTGAATAGTGGTTAATTGTTGTCGTTTTACAAAGAAATAGTAACCTTCCCATACAGGGCAATCCGTCTGTCGTCAATGTAAGGCAGTTGCATTAACCACCTGTGGGAGGCAGAATTAAGTGGGTAGTTAATCTGCGGATGAATTGTGGTTTGTCAGCTGCCATAGTGGATAATGTCACCGTAGGAAACGTACTCTACGACTCCTAGTTGATCTTTCACTCTTAGGCTGCTTAGCTTGCGGGGATCCACACCGCTGGTCTTTTGCCCACGGCCCACCCCACTCCTTCCGTCCACCCAGGCCAAGGCCACATCATGTGTGCTGGCAAGCACCTCGGGCCATCCCAGAGCAAACTCCTCCGTCACCGACTGCTTGCCCGGAACCCCATCTCTGTGTGACAACAGGAGAAACAGCTGAGGTGGACTAAAATGTTCGACTGGAAAACAAGGGTCAGACGTTGTAAAATGGATGTGAGTGTTAATCAGCTGCGCTGTGGTTTATCTCGCTTGGCAACTATGGGGAATTTAAAATATCTTAAATGCCACAGCGTAGGCTGTAAATCTGTGAATGCGAATCCCATCGCTTCTAATCGTCAGGATGAAAGCAAGGGCCTCAGCATGTTGTAACACAATGAATGAGCTGTGGTGAGAATGCATCCTAACTCACACTAGGATGAGGAGTGGAAGGAGGTGGGCCTCATACCCCTGGGGCAGAGACAGCTTCAGGTGCAGATCTAATTGAAAACAAACAGAGGTGAGCTGGTCTTGGCTGATACATATCTATATATAGATATAGAAATACACGTAGCAGAGCTCATCAGTATTCTGCCCTGGAAAACCTCTGTGGGCTCCAAACTAAAGCACCAGTAAATGAGCTCCCTCGAGTCCTATGTGTGTCATTGTAACAATGCGATAGAGACCCCCCCCTCCCACAAAGGAAAGCATAAAGGCTCCACACTCTTGTCGACCCTCTAAGCTAATTGAAACAATTCATTTCTTGATGAGCATCCCCGCTGTCTTTTGCTTGTAGTTTACAGGCCAGCGATGACCTTTTCTTTTTTTCAACCCAAAGCGACTGAAGCCGAAGGTAAAAGCGGTGTCTGTGAATGTTAATTCCCAGTTTGGACAGTGAGTGCGGGCCAAGGGCAGTGTCACACACACCCACCATGGTTATCTGCTGCGAGGGTCTTGAAGACAATCTCTGGCAGTCTCTTCTCTTGTAGGATCTCAGAGAGCTGCAGGTTGTCCTCCAGCACTATGTATCCTAAAATAGACCGACAATACATCTATTTACATTCCCACTCCTTTCACTGTCATGCAGCTTTCTGAATTCTATTAGCTGTCTGAAACTGCTCCCAATGTATACTTCATGTTTTCTTTTCCAGTCTACAGGGTATGGTACCACATTTGCTGCTCTCTACTGGCCATTGATGAAAGTGATGGTAAGATGTGGAGTTGCCAAATCAGAAAGCCCAAACCCACCAGAAGGATCCTTGGTGCTGTGCACTGTCACCTTGGGCACTCCAGGACCTAAAGGGAACGTGGGCCACATGGAAAGAAATGAGCTATATTTGTATGTGTGTTTGTGTGTGTATCAGAGAAGCTTTAAAATGCTATTTTAGTTCAAGCAGCAGGTGTGTGTGTGTATGCAGAGCACCTACCAAGGCAATAAAGAATTACATACGTCTGATTGGGGCTGAACTGTGCTTTAAAAAAGCTACAGCCTTCTATAAGGTTGCAGGTTAGACACTCGCGCTGGAAGACCCCATCGAGGTCCGCACTAAGGGAGGAAGACAACAGAGCCACACACACATGAAAGAACTAGCAGAGGGAACTGAAACAATTTGTAGCCCCCCAAATCAATTCCCTAAGGGTCGTAAATTACAGACCGATGGCAAAAATGCTAAAATGTATTCTTGTATTGGCACCTCAAACACTAACAGAACATAGTTGTCAAACATATTAGGAATTATAAGATCGAAAAGAACGGGAACATTTGACATAAAAAAACACATTCCATGATCTCTCAACAACTCTCTCTGAGGGAAGAACCAAACACATTTTCCCGAAAAATACACCCTAAAGCAGATAGCATTGTCTTCTTTCACTCTATCATCTGGTGAGTAATAAAAAAACAATATAAAACATATAAAGCGTATGACTGGAGGGGACTGCTCGTGTTCATCACAGGTCGTGGATCATTCCTTACATGGACGTCCCAAATGGCACACTACTCTCAGTATAGGGAATAAGGTACCATTTGGAACCTCTTCTTTGCTAAGGGACTAAGGTGCCATTTGGGCCCCGGTAATGCATCCCAATGACTCATTCTCTAGCACAGTACCATCCCATCCTGTCCAAGGAGTTGGCTTGGCCCCATCAATGATAAATGTGTTATGTGGGCCGTTTGCCTAGAGTGCACCGGCGAGGAACGGCTCTGCCTGCTACACGATATAACCCTTTAGCACACCCCAACTCCTCTGGCCATCTGCCTTGAGACCTAGTCAGTTTTGAGCCATCCCTTTAAGTCCCCTTGACTTAAAAAACGATTTTATTTCATTGTTAAGTCGTTTTTGACAGGTAATGGGCTCACCTGTAAAGGTGTCTGCTCTGTCTGGATTCTTCTGTACTCAGGAAGTATCTGCAAACAGAGGTCACAGTGAGGTTGTCAGTAGGAGACAACTATTTAAGCAACCGTTTTAGCTTTCTTCTCCTCCTATGATTGCAGTTTAGTTGTTTTTATTGTACCTATTTTTATTTCTTTAAATCCCACTTTGTTCAGATTGTGTTGCACTCATTTCGGAAATGTGCTATAAAAACAAAGACGAACATTCATTGATTTCCTACCTTCCTGAACTGAAGGAAATGTACATACAATTTCCATGGGAAAAGTTGATTTGCGGACATTTTCGAGAGGGGTTAATCACCGAACGAATGTCGGTACATAACAGTGTTTAAGACCTGACCTTGACTCCAATGTCCACACACAGCATAATGTGTATTAAGAACATGGCAGCCCCCTCATGAGCAATTCGGACTGTCAGCCACCATCTGGTTACACCTCCAGGTCCAGTTGGGCTCTATGATGAGGACACAGGATACGCCCATGCGTATTTATGAAGGACTCTCTTCAGTTCCGTTTCTATCTGCGTGATCTGACCTAGCCAAGAGGCCGTCAAACCCCACCATGTAACAAGGCCATGAAAGAGCAGGGCCTGTAGGTATTATAGAGTTCAGGCCACAATTGAGGTGCTTTCAGTCTATATTAAAAGAATCTACTGTTGTAGATCACTGTCGTCCGCTTTCTGCTTCTCTGAATCCATAGGAGGAGCAAGGCACATGGAGGATAGAGGACATTGAGCTGAGAGTACAAAAAAAGTATGTGTAGTCAGACTAGATGGACTTTAAATGCTAAATGCTGTCTAAAGGCTTTGAGCAAATTCTCGAAGGTGCTATTGTATTTCAAAAAACGAAATTGACTGTAAAGGTAAAGCTGCACCATTTTTTTAAAACTGTTAAACCTCCCTATTTTTCACAACAAACAAATTAAGCCACTGTCTGTTACTAATAATTATGCTATTTCTGATGCATATGATGGTCACTTTCGGTTGGCTTGCTGTGTTTTTTGAAACAACATCTGTTCCTTGTCCCTGTTAGAGCAATGGCATACGATCTCTCATGCCTCAACACCTACTGTTTAATTGTATATGGACATAACAGAAGTACATGTTCATATTCATTGGAACGCTTCAAAAGCTTGGCTGCGTTCTGTTGCAGATGCATTCGGGGAGTGTTTTGTGTAGTGCATGAAACACATTTTTAGAATGTATGTATCAAATTCAATTAAACAGATTGTTGGAAAACGGTAGCAATGAGTGAATGTTGCACATGTAGCTTGATGATAAGTGCATTACATGGAATTATGAAGTAGTGATTGTTGTGAGGTTTCAGAAATATATGCTTTTGTTTTCACCTGTTTTCAGACTGTCAAGTCTTGCTAGCTATATACCCACAGGTCCACTGGTGCTGATAAATGGGAGCCAGTGCAGTGCTTTATTGCTCATCTTCTATTTGAACACTTTACAACTTGAAGTTAGCTATGGGATGATTCTAGTCCACACAGGAATCTCATACATGTTATACTATACAGCAATATACACATAGTCTCTTACATATATTACATGTTATTCTATATAGCATCACATGCAGTGGTTCTCATGTTATCCAACAAAGCATCACATGCTGAAGCTCTCACATGTTATAGATTCAGAGGCTCTCAAATGTTATTCTATATAGCATCACATACAGAGGCTCTCACATTATTCTATATAGTACTATACATAAAAAGGCTCTCACATGTAATTACATTCAGCAATATAGATGCAGAGGCTCTTACATTTTTCTGTTGTCCTCATCCAGGGCACACAGCTCTGTGACATCCCAATTCCCAGACGTCAGGAAGCGAGGGGGGACTGAAGGGATGGAAGGCTGTGTCACACAGAAGCAGAGAGAAAGGGAGTGGGATGAATATCAAAACGGACAGACTGTCAGTGGAATGCAATCCAGAGATGTGAAGACGGATAGATACAGAGATGGGCGCTGCAGAAAATAACATTTTCACAGAAACGTATTATTCCGAAACACATACAGTCCCAAACACTTAAAACAGTTGCAGAACTTGACTTTTGGAAAACACAAACTATTAAGGTCCTTGAAATTACAAAGTAGTAAGATTTAAAAAAGAACGTGCTAGTAAGGTCTCTGAAATCTCAAACTATTAAAGTCTCCCACATGGTGTTTGGTGCCACCCTAATCAGTTCGCAAACAGATGGCATTAAACCAAGATGACACGGGCATACAATGTTAATGCCGTTGCTCTGACCTGAGCAGGTAGACTGGAAATGTGCCGGAATTCCCCTCGGGCACCTTGCTTGGCAGGCAACATCAAATAAAACCAAGAACCATCAGATGAAAATAATGGCACCTCCTGTTGGACAAATGAGACACGCAGGGTCAAAATAGGAAACATGAGAAGAAGTAGCTTTGTGAAATAGGAAATGCCTACCTGTCGTTGGTTTTGCATTAAGTCCATGACCATTGTGTGTTTCTAAAGATTTATGAGAGAGAGACATGGAGTCATATGAATTAGAAAATGAATTAGAATAGTTCAACGGCCAAAGTCAATGTTGTAATTAACTTATACTGTCTTGTTCAAATGTCTTTTTCTTACAGTTCAACATTTTGGAGTTTCCTATTTCTGACTAGCATATGAATGCAGCAAAATCTTGCAGAGAACTACTGCAGCGGATCAACGCTAATCCATAACATGCAGTATAACAGACCTTATTTAATCTGTAAGAGAGAAATATCTGGGTTCAAGGAAATCAAACAAGACCAGTCTGAGTGAATAGCCTATGAGATAGGAATGCTACACCGATGCGCTAAGACAATATGACGACCTGCCTAATATGCTGTTGGTCCTCTGCGTTGGTGCAGGGGTCATGGGCACACTGCCCCATACTCATCTCTCTCCTCGGACCACTGTCGTCAGGTAGACACCACTGCTGACTGGAAGCACCTCACAAGACTCGTCGTTTCAGAGATGCTCTGGCCGAGTCGTCTGGCCATAAAAGTTAGGCCCTTGACAAAGCCGCTCAGGTCTTTTCCCTAATTGTTCACTTACCGCATAGTTTACCCAGATATTGACGTGTACCCTTTGTTAGGAGGTGATCAGTGTTATGCGCTTCACACGTGAGAGGTCATAATGTTTTGGCTCATCTACCTAAGCTATGCATGACAGAAAAGAGGAGCCTTGAGACCTATCGGGTTTTCTCCCATTACTGAGGAGAACATTTGACCTCTTACCTCGGAGCATGCGCCAGTGGTGGCTTCACACACACAGAGTTCCGACTGGTTCTGGGCCCGGTTCAGCCAACGTACAACTAGCCGCGTGCTGCTGATCCACATCGCCATGGAGATGTAGCGGTCTCTAGAGAGGGGGGAGGGAAGCCCGAAAGAGAAGGTCTCTTGGGTGGTAAACCACAGATAATCACTTTATTGACAATTTAGGTCACATTTTTGATGAGGTACCTGGCCCTGAATGAGTCTGGAGGGATCATCTCAAGAGTGTGAGCAGGACCATAGAGATTGACCACAAACAGGCTTACAGTGGGAATGATGGAGCCAGCCTGTACGTATGAATAGATACACACACACACACACACACACACACACACACACACACACAGGATCAGAGTACTTTAATTATGGTTGGTTAGATTACATGACTGCTTAGAGTTAAGATACCGTCAGGGATTATAATGTTATTTTATGAGCTCAGTGCTGTTCACCTTGGGGTAAGGAAAAAATACATTGGAGGGATAGGCACCGCCCAGGAAGTAAGGTATTTCCATTTGGGGTGTGGCAGAGTTGTTGGTTTTGAGGTATGCCAAACGAGCGCCATCTTTCGACCACCAGTGGGCAGGATAACTCAAAAGCACTTCCTCTGAAAAATAAACATTGTTCAAGAGAACATTGCAGCAATGTCAAAACAATAGAAAATATAAACGTGTTGCTCTCGAATGTGAAATTCCACTCCAGTCCAAACTAATAGTCCAAACATTAGTTTTAAATGAATATACCATCTGCAATGCCATTACTCTTAGGATAGAGATTTCAATATGACAAATAGCTTTCACTCAACCACTTTGTGGCTGATATATCCTAGAGCAGGGGTCTCCAACCCTGGTCCTGGAGAGCTACTGTCATGGTTGTTTTCACTCCAACCACATGTATATGCAGCCTCATTATGTAGTTAACTGTCTAATAATTAGTGTCAGGTGGGCTAAATTAGGGTTGGAGTGAAAATCACCAGGACACTAGCTCTCCAGGAGCAGGGTTGGAGACCCCTGTCCTAGTGCTAGTCTAGATGAGGCCTTAGAGGAAGGGTGCAGCATCTTACCTTCATACATCCAGTCAGTCAGTCCATTCACCACCAGCCCTTCTCTGCCTGTTGATGTAAGGCGAAGTGGCTTGCTGTTCATGTCTGGCTGGTAGTAGATATCCCCTTCAAACACATAGGCCTGATGGCAACACAGAGAGAGTGCTAATCCTTTATCAAAGCAAGACAAATAGTGAGCGCAGTGTTGGCTAGCAAAATTCAACATTCAAGTGGGAATGCATCAGCCCGTCAATTTGGAAGCAACACATCTCAACTTGCCACTGAAAAAGTTGCATTGCCAGTAGAACATAAATATGGCACCAAAAACACTTAAGATTCAGAGCACATAATCCAATTTTAATTTAATCTATGAAATACAAACTGTGAAATTAATCCAAGAAACAAATCATTAAAACTCAAATATTAAACACAGCTAAATAGATGTAATATAGATCTGTTGTGGTCACAAGAGCTTTCTAGCCCACCATACCAGAATAGTTTTATGTTGGAATGCAGAAGTGTGTGTGTGAGTGGGTGAGGGCTGCTGTTTACCAGCTGGCTTCCCTGGGGACCCCAGGCTGCATACTGTACCACAGTACTCTCTCCCGCTGGGGGGTTAAGTTCCAACAGATCCCTGGGACACACACAAGCAGACACAATACCTCGTCAGGATACATTTAACCCACATTTCATCTCTAAAGCTAGTAGGAGATGTTATAATGTACAGAGAAGATCCATCCATGCCTGTTTCATAAGTAGCTCAGAGGTTTTGGTAAAACACACGATGCAAATGTGGAAAACAAACAAATTGAGGTTGATTCGTGCAATGGAAAAACACATCTTTCAGTGTACTAGATTAACAAGTATTGTCCTCCAGACATCCTGCAACACATTCCCAGGCATTACATTTCTCGTTGATCGCCAGGTCCCTCTGAATTCCCTCAACTGGCGCTGGTTCTCTTCATACTGTAGACAGCAGGGCCAGGCTTCTCATTCACAGACACAGTGGGACTCTTTCTTCGCTGGTGTGCCAGCAGACAGAGATCTCGGATAGCAAAACTCAGAGTGGACGTTGCCCAGCCAGAGAGACTAATGGATGTCTTACATGAAAGATGAAAGTTTGTTCAGATGACAAGAAACATTCTTGGAGGTGCTCGGTCAGTCCAGGCCAGGGGGCACTTGCGTTGGCAATGCACATGCCCAGTGCAGCCCATGCATTAGCATTTATGGTTCTACAGTACCTACCCATTAGCCACTTTGTAGATAGCATAGGATGCTGTGAAGGACTGAGAGAAAACCTGCAGGGAAATGAGGACATGAAGGACCAATTGACCACAGAGTTACATTTTAGCACTTCATATCAGTCTAAACTGTAAACACAGACACATTCCTGACAACCCATCAATCCATTATAGTTTGATCATTGAAATCCTACAGCTGGACCCTAGAACAATCTAACCATGCAATTTGAAACAAATCTAAAACGAGTCAGTGGCCAGCCTCTGAAATTCCAATCCATCACATTGCAGCATTACGAACATCAGATTCTCCAATTATACAGCTCAGACAACAATTCCCTTAACAGAGAATAGAAGAGATTACAGAAAGGGGGTCATGTGAAGAGGAGAGGGATGGAAACAGAAAAAGAAATACACCCCCTCTGTACACTGGAGCCACAATCCCTCAAAATGAACAATATCTAGAGTGGCAATTCAGATTCACCAGTAGTCAGCCCTGCATGTTAAAGAGGACCAGATTGTGAAAATCAATGAATGTGTCCTGAATATGTAAACAAACCGTGTATTTGTATATGTGTGTGTGTGCGTGCATGTGTGTGTCTCATATGTGATTGATCCAAAAAGCACCTAATCAATTCATAAAGGTATACGTATCAATTGTTACAGCTCCATTCCCAAAAAAAAGCTTCAAGTGTGTTCTTGGCCCTGATTTGATGGAATGTTGTGTCAACAGTGCATGGATTTTTTTTCCAATGTTGTTAGCTAGTCCTCTGCACTGAAATGTAAAAAGAGACAGAAGCAGGACTGTTCAGAGAAAATGGGGTATAAAGAAATTGTGTTTCACAACGGAAAATGTGATCCAAAAACCTTCACTGTGATAGCAGCAAGGACATAGCTTCTTAAAGAGAAAATTATAAATGCTTGTGCTGGGATGCTTCACATCACAATTTTTTTCTTTAACAGCTTTGTTACAATCTATATATATGGCACTTTAGTACAACATGTTGTACTGAACACAAAACAGTTTTCAAGAAGGCAGTCATTATGAAAAAACATTTTCAATTAACAAGGAAGCACAAAATCCAGGGAAATTGTAATCAGTGGCAGAATCTCCTTTTGGCTCATTCACGTATACAGAAAGTTACTTGGTGCAGTGGTGTTAAATATGTACATAACACACAAAAAGCAATTAAAGTAAACATACATTTACTAAATGAAATAGGTGGTGAGCATATGAGGTTGGTATACATATGCAGAATTGTAGGTTAATTAAATTGCAGCTATTTAGTTTGGTGTCTAATGGCCAGGCGGCCAATCAGACGGAGCTGTGGAATGAGGAAGTGTTCAGGTTGAAGTACTGCCAGCAGGCCTAATGCCTACTGGGAAAATGTTTATGGAACAGCGGGTGACCATGGACGTAGATAACATTGTGTGTTATGTTGGTGAATAAACTAAACTATTCACTTTCTCATTGAACATATATTTCAGTAGCAACAGTTGTCTGGTGAAAGATGTATATAGTATGAACAAAATGAATGTACAATGAGATGTTTTGAATTGACGAGCCTGACCTGTGTGTTATTTTGTAGTAATGGCTTACGACACACGAAAATAGTACTGAAACGATGTCTGACAAAAGGAAACAGGTTGCATAGAGCATGTGTAGCGGTGGAAGAGTAACGAGACATGACCCTCTCCCTTGGGTCCAGAACACCTGCCCAGGCTAATTAACCTCGGAGGAACTGTTAACAAAGAGAGCAGAGATGAGGCTCATCATTTATCATCAGGGGAACAAAAGAATGACACTGTGTGTGTGTGGGTGTTTACATTGTGTATTATACGTGCGAGGAACAGAAATCCACAGAAGCATAGTAATACAAGGAAGATAAGGCCTTGGGGTGTATAGGCGTGTGAGAGCCTTCAACTGAGTATGTATATGAGCATATATCTGTGCTCAACCTTTTGTGTGTGTGTGTGT
>JACXGK010007872.1:0-24024 GCA_016801125.1 Novumbra hubbsi
TCAGAAGTTGGGGTAACAAGTGCCGTCACAAGTTGGGGTAACAAGTGCCCACACACAAATTTTACCTATTTTTACAACTGGTACATTATATATTGATATATTCTTGTTTGATATTTTTCTAACATTGATTATGTGTTGTGATTGGTTTTATGTAGGGACATGTTTTTGCGAAACATACTGGCATAAGTATTCAACCCTGAATATTTCGTAGAGCCAGCTGCCTCTGCCCCGGGAGCTTTAGGGCTTGGGTGAGTGCGCACTAGCTTGATTTTGGCCCATTCGTCTTGCTCCAGGTTGTTTGGTGTGGTTGAATGACGCTTGTGAACCGCGGTTTTCAAATAGTGTCTTAGGTTTTCCAAAAAAATTGGATTTCCTGACTGTCTGGGCCACTGTGGGACAATCATTATTTTGTTCTTGAGCCGCCCAATTCTTGGTTGGACCTCATGATTGGGAGCTGCTGAAAGGTGAATTCCCTCTGGAGCTTGAAAGGAATTCAGCAGAGACTAGAAGGTTCTCTAACTGACCCTGCGGCAGAAACCATTCTATATGCGTTGGTGACCACACGTCCGGACTATTGCAGAGGAGTCCTTCTTGGGGCGTTGAGCAAATCCCTGGACAGGCTCCCGGAAGCATTGTGGGATTTTGAGAACAGATTAATTGGTTTTGAGGCGAGTGTTTGATTTTGATGGAAGAGTCTGGGGTTTTGTGAATGTAGTTTGAAGATTTGGTTTTGTGTTCAGAGTGTTGAGAAAATTGCAGAAGGCTTCAAGAAATGTGTTTTAGCAATTGCGAAAGTCTTTAAGGCATATGCGCAAAGAGACCAGGGTGTAGGCCTATGTTGGCCTCTGGAACAGTGTTGTACATTGACCGATTATTGATTCCCCCACAAAGGTAAATAATGATCATAACAAATTGGTATTTACAGTCTTTTTTGGGTGGCAGCAATGATTTTCAGGTGGAGAAGCGTCAGGGAGAAATGAAAGCAGTGGAATCACTGATGTGAAGTGGTCCGATATGTCATTAGCTGAAATGAAAGATCTCACAAATGTTGCACACGTACATTTCTCCCATTCAGGGTTTCATCAAGCCTGTCTGGATGGCCCTCTCGGGGGTTGCTTGCCTAATATTCCAGTTCTTCCACTGAGGCAGACAAACTAAAACCACTCTAAAAACTAAAACATAATTTAACCTGTGTCTTCTCCAGTCCACTTCTCCCCTTCTGCTTTCCTCTCTGCAGTTTGTCACACGCCTACGTTTGTGTGACTGGCCATGAGGATCTCTTTATGCAAAGAGCTGGAAGAAACGAGCTGCATCCAAACAGCTAGATCCATAAAATATCGATGTCCCTCCAGAAGACGTAGTCATAGGATCCTCTCTGATTGGATCAACAGGGGAAGGGGTGGGGTTCGGTTTGCTCATTGCAGACCTGGTTTCAAAGACTATTCAAAAATGTTTGAAATACTGTGCCCTGTTGGATTAAGTGTGCTTGGCATTTCAGAAAGGTGGGGTTTGCAGTTCTGGGCCAGATACTCTCAATTCACATCAGAAAGGTGGGGTTTTAAGTTCTAGGGCAGGTACTCTCAATCCAAATCAGAGAATTTGAAAGGAGGATTTCAAGTAGGAAGATTTTTAGAACATAAATAAACATTTATCAGAGCGCTTCTTAGATTTTTTTCTCCATTGATCACAGATGGAGTTCATTTCATGATAGATAATTTATTTGTCTCATTGAGTTGGTAGCCTAGCTATGCGTAATTGAATCTGATAGACCTTCTGTGACGGATTTAGCATATCTCTTAGACTTGAAACTTAATTTCACAATATTATTCTCGAAAACAAAGTAGGACAAACACGAACATATCAATTTGGATTCTTTGACTGTGGAAAAAAAGACAAGCATCTGTGGTGGTGAAAATGACACCAAAATCGGGGGCCTTCGGAAAATAAAATGAGACTGGACCAAATCTGCACATCAGAAAAAAGAAATGGAAAGACAGACGAGACCACTGATGTAATCCTTACCTTGACCATGAACGGCGGCTGGGAAATGGACAGATGACATCAGGAAGACCAGTGGACACCACATCCTAATTGGGAGTCCTACAACCAGCATCCTGGTAACTGTCCTGTTGCCTCTACTCCTGGGGGGAGGACATTTAGGCACTATTCAGAGGGGCCTGCTGACATTGTTACTGATTCATGTAGAAACGGATTAGACAGTCCCCAGGAGCACAGAGAGTTTCGGAGTTTTACATTTTCATGTGTGTACCTTAGGAAATAATTATACATCATGAAGACAACACTGATGGATAGAGAGAGGGAGAGAGGAAGAGAGAGAGGAAAAGAGGAAGAGCAGAAGAGAGAGAGCAAAAGAGGGAGAGAGAGGAAGAGGGGCAGAGAGAGGGAGAGAGGAAGAGAGAAGGAGAGGGAGAGAGATGAAAAGAGGGGGGGGGGGAGAGGGAGCTGAATTAGAGAGAGTGGTGGGGGAGACACCATGACATATAACATGCTCCAAGTTCTGGCTACATGTCTTTGTCCATCTGGTGGGCCAGGCTCAATTGTGGCAGGAAGAAGGGAGTGACGGAGAATGGAACAGAGAACAGTAGAGAACGTTGTTAGAGTCTGACGAACAGGCCGGTGGAGAACATTTCCTGAGTACCTCGAGGACGAGCAGCGCTCTACTATTGTATGTCATTCATCATTAGAAGCTTTGCACAGACTAGTAGCGGCTAAACCTAAACGGAGCTAGAACCTAAACGGAGGAAGCTACTCCACCACTGACACGCGGTGCAATTTTGGGACAGTAGGCAAACACATTTGTGTTTATTTTTATATCTGTTAACACTGTAAGGGCACGTGTATTCATGAAACTCAGCCTGAATAAAGAAACACGGCTTCCAGTCAAGATCCTCAGATACATGCGACTGAATGCGCTTCATTATCTTGGCGCTTCAAGTATTGTATTCATGTCAAAAACACAATATAACCTCGTTTTGAGCAGTAGAAACAATAAAAAATAGAAACAAATCATTATAACAATGTAAACTAGAAGCAATTCCAAAGAGCGTAGAAAATGGACATAAGGACAACATGAAATAAATATACACGCGGATATGTGTCTACAAACATTCAAATTAAGATTATATTAATTTAGACTTTAAACAAGTAGCTTATGAAAAGCTTTTAAATACAGTTATAAAAAATAAATATTAAAAACAACAACGCAACTACAATGAAATATTGCAAACCTATTCCTTGACAGTAAGTCTTTCCGTCTTAAATCCGAGGTCTTGTTCGTGCTGTACGGCCAAATATGCATCAAAATATTATGAATGCCCCGGGAATCAGACCATTCAATTTGAAGGAACTCCGGAAATTGGGGATGAAGTTTTAATCCCTAGACGCAGGCAGATCAAACGAATACCAGGCAATCTAATGCATATGCGTACACATGAAGATAGAGCTAGTGACTATGCACGTGAGATAGACATGAAGGCCGTTCATCTGAAACAGATCATTGCTCGTTTTTGAAATTTGGTTTAAATTCTTCAAGTGCACGAAAATATGAATTAGTAATACAGCCACATAACACCGTTTAGTATTCATTCAAACGATTGTCTCTACTAAATCTGACTGGTCTTTTTAGGAACAAAAAACACTATTAGAATGTCTTCCTCCGCTTGGGTAACTCACGTACAATTCCCTCACACCAATGACCGTGATAGAGTACCTTCTTCAAAAGTTAATTTAGAACTTGTTCACCACACTACCGAAAACCGATGAGGTTACGGGTGGTTTCGGTTAACTTTACAACCGTTAATTCGTTAAACAATATAAGTAATCAACGGGAAGAAACTGTGCCCAAATATAACCATAGATCAAGTCAACATTTACAAACGATTGCATGTGAGATCCTGATTTTTTTTAGTCATAAGAAACATGGGCATTCCAAATGAAACAAATGCTGAATAAATTAAATCCCTACCTCACGAATAATCAAATTCACCAAACCCCTATTCCCGGTAAATCCTCTGAATCCCCAAGAGCGTTCAGATCTATCCTTCTGGTCCGCTTCACACTCTGTCCGGCTCCAAATTCCGTCAGTCCAGACTAAAACTGAGGGTGGGTGTTTATTGCGTCCCAATTCACCCATCCCTTTGGCTATTCACCCCCTCTCCTTCGCTCGTTCCTCCCAACGCTTCTTTCACCTCATTTCATCCTTAGGACTGAAGGAAGAGGGAAAGAGGAAAATGCGACCAATTGCTGCAGCGCAGAAAGACCCCGCCGAACCAACCCCTAGACTTGGCACGACTGGACTTGTCGAGGAAACGACCTGTAACGGAATTTGTCTTATAACACTCGGTCAAATTGTCGTTTAGCTGTCGGGTTGGGTTTTGTTGCTCTTATCCGACACCGAACGGGTTGGAACCGTGGATGTGGAGAGCAGGTGCTTTGTCGGCGCCGGGAGCGCGCGTTCTGCTATAAGATTTCTGTGAACCCACCAAGTGACCACAAATTCACAAGAGACTATATATTGTTTGACAATTGGATCTACAGTGAGATGTTCCAAAATTACCGTGTGACGATTGCCCGTTAGAATTCACAGCATTGAACGGGCTTATTTAGATCATTAGATTACCAGGTCGACACTTTTCGGGACTGAGGAATTTGAAACGTGAACTGTGTCGCATTGTATAGGCTACATTCTACACCAGGTGTATACCTTAGGGATTTCAAGACCCTCCTCCTCACGCTAACCCCCCTCCCATCCACCATCCCATCCGTCTTCCAGACACGGTCCCAAATTACGTATTCCCTACGTGGTTGCACTTGTTAGCACATGGTCTAACGTAGCGCAGTAAAAAGACAAGTCAGTGTCTTTTGGACGAAGACTGTGAACAGTTGTGGTAGTTGGTGTGTGTTTTTGCTCATTCTAATACCTCGCCTCTTCGCGTCGCTGCCAGAGTAGGGAACCAGATGCTATGACGGACCACGTGGTTCTGGACACATCGTCTGTCTTTGGTTGGGACTGCGAGCGTCCGAGATCAATCCATCGATTCCTGAAGAATCCGTTGGTTTCCACGCCAACAAACCGCAATGAAATGCGGCTGAATATTTGGAATGTGTGTGTGCCCGCGCGCGTGTGTTTTTATTTGGGGGGGTGGGGTTAAGAGGGTTGTGTGTGTGAGTGTGTTGGTGTGTACGTGTTGTGTGTGCGTGAGTTAGAGAGAGATAAGGAGTTTTTACCATACACAAGTTAGTATACCAACAAGTTTTGTAAATATAACGCTAGATTTTTGTACAAGACCAGTAATCAGAAATATGTCGCAGAATCTGTGACTTAAATCTTGGCCTGTTGTTTATTATGCAATTTAAAAATACTTCTAATTAATTTCTATGAATATATTACATATTTTATATTATTTAGGAATTGATTTTAAGTGTAATAAAATGCTAGTTCCAAACATACCATGTGTGCCTGGAACATATTCAGTAAATGTAGGCAGTTGGTTTTACGGTTCTATGTATCACAACCAAACATTATCTATCTAATTTCCACAAGAACAAAGTCTAGCTCAAGAGAAAAGTTGATCATTGTTTTTTTCTGTCGACAAGGAGGTCCTCCAGACACCACGTTTCCCTTCCAGGGTGTTCAAAATGCAATAAATAGCTTTCAGCAATACAAACTAATCAAAGACGTGTGGCCATGTGTCCAAAGATGTATATTTTGGAAAACAATAATTTATTTTCACAATGGAGTCCATAATGGAGTGTGAGAAAATAGTAAAAGAAACAATGGAGGTGCAGTTGAGGAGTGAAGACTAGGGACAGAGTTAAGCCCAGCAGCCCTCAAACTCAACTCTGGACCTCAAAGCCAATTTCACTTATTTCATTTCAACGCAACGTCCATAAACCGGGACTCATTTACTCCTGGTACACCAGGTGGGGGCAATAAATGACCAGAGAACCAGAAGGCTCTGGCCCTGCCAGGACATGATTGTCCACTGGGAATAATAGTAGGACAACTTATACAGCAAGATAAGCAACTGCCACTTTCCTAAGAAGCAACTTTTATCAATAAGGAGGTGTATTCGTTGATACACGCTACACTCTGAAATGATGGGGGAGTCATGTTATATATTCAATGCAAAGTGTCAAAGGAAATTGTGCAGAACTATTTATATTGTTAATCAAAGGATCATATGAACAACCTTTCAAATTATAATTTGAAGAACCATTAAACACTGCTTCTTTAAAGAGACCCTTTTAAAGAGTTCTTAGAAGAACCTATATGGTTCCCCTCTGCAGTTTCAGTGAGCAGAACCTCTAAGAGACCCACCAAGAACCTTTCCTTTTTAGTGTGTAGTTAGTTACTGCAACGCATGGCCATTCACACTTGTACCACCCCGACCCAACTTTCTTTTTTTGTGTCAGCAATTACACGATTGATCCTGTGTGCGTGACATTTACAACATAACAACAACCGCCAAACCACTTAGTCATCATAGTTCCAAACTTTGAAAAGTAGCATCCGTCTCCCCCCCCTCTCTCTCTCTCTCTCTCATTTTCTCACCCTCGCTCACTTTGTGCATCTTAATCTAAGCACTCAGGTTCTCCGTTCCATTTAGTTCCTAGCAGGCCATGAGTGACAGGTGCTCTGGGGACTCCTGGGAGCAGACGAATGACAGAGCTGCACTCCATCTGAACCGCCCGCTGAACAGAATCAAATATTGGATGAATTAATGCATTAATGTCTCAGGCTTGCATCCTCAATGGCACACTATTCACGTCATCTTCCGCACTGTGCACTATTTCTGACCAGTCCACAGGAAGGAGGGGGCCAATTGGGATACAACCTAAGAGTTGATCTGGGGTTCAGGGAGACTCAAACATATGGTTGTCTCTATGCAGTCTGTGCAAACGAGCTGCAGATTCATTGGTACAAGTGTCGCCATGGTATGTTTGTTACCATGGTATGTTTGTTACCATGGTATGTTTGTTACCATGGTATGTTTGTTACCATGGCATGTTTGTTATCATTGTCTGCTTGTTACCATTGTCTGTTTGTTACCATTGTCTGTTTGTTACCGTGGTATGTTTGTTACCATTGTCTATTTGTTACCATTGTCTCTTTGTTACCAGGGTATGTTTGTTACCATTGTCTGTTTGTTACCATGGTATGTTTGTTACCACGGGCAAGTTCATATTCAAACAGCCTTGAAAGCTTTGGGGGAAAACGTACAACATACAACAGTATGTTGTAATAAAAAATCACAATGACATGATGAAAACTGCATGTCAGTTGTGATTTGAGTGGGAGATGTGGGACAATGACACACACACACCCACACACACATTGGAAAGCCACACACATGCTGCCTTCTTGTCCCCAAAGAAGAGTTTCTGGTTGAATATCAGATAATGATATCACAGCTTGTCTCACCAGAAGGATTAAATATTAGAGACTAAACCTGGTTCCCACATCGTGAAATTACAGTACATGTACATCCTCTTATTTAAAGCTCTTCCCCATGATAAATGCCTTATATCCATTCCTAGACCGTATATACCCAGATATCTATTCATAGACTGTATATACCTCTATATCTATCCCTAGACTGTATATGCCTCTATATCTACCCTTAGACTGTATATACCCATATATCTATGCCTAGACTGTGTATACCCTATTTCAATCACTAGACTGTATATACCTCTATATCTATCCCTAGACTGTATATACCCATATATCTATGCCTAGACTGTGTATACCCTATTTCAATCACTATACTGTATTTACCTCTATATCTATCCCTAGACTGTATATACCCATATATCTATACCTAGACTGTGTATACCCTATATCTATCACTAGACGGTATGTACCATAAAACTACCCCCAGGCTATATCTATCTCAAGACCTTATCTAGCCTATATGTACCCCAGGCTATATCTACCAGTAGATTATACCTACCCTTTAACAACCCCCAGGCTATATCTATCAACAGACTATAACTATGCTTTAAGTACCCTAGGCTATATCTACCACTACACAATACCAATCATATAACTACCACATATAATAATTTGACGCCTATAACGTCCCCCACACTATATCTACAACTAGAATATTATCTACCTGATATCTACACCTTGAGTATGCCTACTCTACTCTCCAACACTACTCTAACAGCCACAGGCAATATCTACACCAGGACTATATCTACCTTATATTTACCACTACGCCATATCTACCCCTACACTATAAATACCCCTATGCTAAATCTACCCTTTTCTACCCCCAGGGTACATCAACACTATAACTACCCCAGGCTATATCAACTGTATTCATCTCAGTACATTTGCAATGTATGGATGACGGTCACTTCAGTTCAATCAACTGGAACATCTGTTTATAGCGCTTTAGTGTCTAGTACAGTAGGTCTTCAATGTGTCCCAAATGACACCTTTCTTCCTACGGGCCCAGGGCGAAAGAGGTGCACTGCTCAAGGAACAGGGTGCCATTTGGGATGTACCCCTGGGTTTCTGGAACTGCCCGCTCTCTCACACTCTTACTACCAAATGACAAGCCAGGCAGGGCCAGTTAATAACGAGGGGTCATGGCTTAATCAGTGGTTCTGGTCACTCCAGGCACTTTGCTCCAAAATGCAGCCCTGACATTTGTCCTCCATCTTGTAATTAGCTGGCAGGACCTTGGCTCAAGTGTCACGATCGGGCATCTGCACAGTAAAACTGTAGTGAATGCGAGGCGTGCGAGCATGTGTGTGTTGTGAATGCACCCTTTTTGTTTGGAATGAAAATCATGGAGAAGAACGATAATTGTCCATCAGTTATGCTCAGGTTGTTGTGTGAGGAAGGCGCGTGGGAACGCCCGAAAGGTACACAGGAAGTTCTCTGTAGTTGATCCTCTCAGTGGCTTTGAGAAGAGGTTTGAGAAGCAGGTGAATGGGTTTCAACAGGAAGACTTCTTGGTGTTGAATGCAGCTGTGTGTGTGTATAGATACAGGCCTGGTAACGAAACTCCTTAGCTACAAGCCCTTATCTCCTAGCCCCTAGGCTTTGTAGATCTAAAAGAACTGGATGTCTAAGCATAATATTATATATCCCAGTCTCTCATGGTCTAAGCGGAATATTGTCTGTGCTGTTAATTACTGTCAAATTCCTTCAGATCACTAAAGGATAGATAATAGGAGGCCAGCAATATTTTGTAGGTAAAAGATGTGTCTGCTTGGGGTCATTTTTGGGACACTGGGGTGAAGGACATAAAAGGAGCTGATCGGTATCATTTCTTCCACAGGTTTAACACACTAATCTTTGACCTCAGACCTCTAATCCAGAGGCATAACAATGGTTGTGTCCTAAATGACGCCCTATTCCTTATGTCGGCATCAACATTCTTTTTATTTAAAGTGGATGGACAGAGAGATTAAATAGCATTAAAATATTTTAAACATAGCACCACGAATTTAATAATATGATTTCCCACCTTTCTTACAAGTGAGTGCCAATCACATGCTCTCTCAATGTATTCAGTGAAATATGTGCAAATGGATTTGCCAAATCAAATTCATTAGAACTGGTGGTTTATTTGTATTTTCATGAAAACGAAGAAGGCCTATGTTGTTTTAAGAAGTTATCAACTTTTCTTACAAAAGTGTAAAAAGGGAATGTCGTCTGCATTGAGGTACTTTTTGCTTATTTGTTTTCGGTCTGTGAATATTTAATTGCTGGTCAGTAGCGCCGGACTACGTTTCACTGCCGTTCAAACCGTCTGAAACATCATAAAACAACAGAAATGTCCGCCAACTTCCTTTACTGGTGGTTCTGTATAACAATGATTGCTTTACAGATTAATGTCAGAGTAAACATCACCCTATAAATATTAAATTGAAATATAATATATATTTTCTGAAAATTGTTTAACTCAAAAGCTATTTTGGGATCCATGATGAATAATTTATCAGTACATCAGTCTCCGTTCTATAGCTAACACCTGCTAGCACAACAAGAAAACTCACTGCGTACTTATATATGTATATATAACATATATATATATCTGTGCAGAACAAAAAAAAAAACTAGCTACTGTATTTTGTAGCCTTAGCATTTACTTTCGTCTTGTTCTATTTCCCGAGTCACCTATCTCGCCGTCAACTGTCCTTTACTGCATCGTTAAAAATAGTTAAACATTTCCTGTCTGGAGCGTTCAAAATGTGATACTTCTCTCGCGTTATATACGCTCCCCTACGGAAATAAATGTACCTCGATCCGACCGCAACTCACCAGTCACCTATCACTCATCACTCACATAAGGGTTGGAGGATTTCGTATCGTTAAGTAGCAAGGATAATTTAGTCATATGATAATTACGTATTTATTATGTAATTATGTATGACATTAAGCAGCTGCCTTAATCCAAATCGACTTACTGTCGTTCATGCATAGGTACACACACACACACGCACACATATATATGTATTAAAATATATATATTGGAATGTACAGCCAGTGGCACCGTCAGCTTCTCAGGGGGTTGAAGCGGGAGTCTGTAAACGTAGTTGGGATCATATGAAAGTTCTTAGCCATGGCGGTTACCAGGGAACAGTCAGTTCCCCTGGCATTACTCCTCTAATACGAACGTGGACATGGTCAGACGTGGCACGGTGGCGGGTCCGGAATGTTAACCCTTGGGCAAACGGAATGTTATTTCTTGCACCTGGCCCTAAAGCGCCCAATGGTTCCTGGTCAAATCAGTTCAATATAGGAAACAAGGCACCATTTAGAATGCACTTTGGCAAACGCGGTCTTCCGTAAACCGGTCCCTGTTCACATGACACGGGTTCAGAGGGAGTCAGGTCTCACCCTGAGATAATGAAGACGACCAATGTTGACCAAGCGTTCGTCCAAGTATTATATAACACTGCCCCCTTTCGGTGACACGTGTGAATCTTACATTTCTAATTAATGCAATTGAATGTGCCAACAGCAGAGGGCATTGCTGGCATATTAGAGATAATTTGAAATAATTAACTCGTGGGTAGTATTTTTGCGTCCAGTTTTTGGGTGTAAATAGTTCGTTTTCCAAGAAAACACGGGAAACTGGAGAGCTTCCACCCCAACGAGCGCAATCCATCCCTTTACAAAATGCAGATAAATACGCGGATCTATGCGGATGTAATCTAATAGATGAGTAGCCTACGTGGTTAGTTAGTTAGTAACAGAAAGTCTGCACACACTATGCAAACACGAATGAACACATATTTTGAACCAAATCAGTACGTTTATTAAACACGCATGAACGCTACATTTGTCATGAAGGATTTCAGATGGATTACAAAATACACATATGGTCCCGCATATCGTTGACGTAAATGTATTTACTGTATTCTTGTTGTCGTAACATTCGTTAATTCAGAAAGCATGTTTTAAAGAGACCAAATGGCTACACAATGTGTTATATAATGTTACACTCAAGGATCATCCCGTCCGTTATTCTACGCAACAACAGTATGATTACAAATCCTTTTTCCATGAGCTGGTAAAATAAGAGGAAAAAAACCCTAAATGTCATTAATTCATGTCTTTTTGTGAATGGGGCAGATTGACCTCCCGCCTACAATCCATGACATGAACTGACCTCCCTGTGAAGTGCCAAGGCCCGAAATGATTCAGTCCGCTGCGATTTGGATGGCAGACCATTTGGACAAAGAAAACACTGATTGTCAAGCAAAAAGATGGTCAGCCCATAAAATAGGCACCAAACAGACAGAAGAAGGCAAATCTTTCAATCTTATAGTATGTATGTCTTCTATACCATGGCAGACTTCAACCCAGAAGGGTCTCGGCTGAGATTGTTGTTTCAAGTCAGTGTTAAAGCAACACCTAATAGCAGGCATAACATGTGTCATCATGAGACATTTCAAACGCTGACATCTGTTAATAATGCGCTATAACACAGCACATCCTTAACAAAAGGATGCTTAAATTGTTGTCCAAAGAAACTGCAAAAAAAAAGAGTTAAGAACCAAGAACAATGGGACAGAAACATTCTTAACAAGGTAGAAATGGTTCAGGATATCTCCCACACTACATCATGCATCATATCTCCAACACTACATGCTGCAACGCAACCATTCATTGAATCCTTGAAGTGTTCTTAGATCCACGCTGTGAAATTGTATCTGTCACTGCATTGAAACCAAGCACTATGTACAGGGTTTCTTAAAACATGCATTAGGTTGCTTTACACATCCTAGGACATTGTAATAGAGTTGGAAACCTCCCTTTCGTTTTCTTATTATAGACACAAACCGCTGATCAGAGGATTTACATCATTATTGAAAAGAGTGATGCATAGCAAAAAAGAAACATATACATAATTATTTATATATGTCAAAAAACTATTTTTTATACTAATCATATATGATAAAATAAATCTAGGCTACATCACCTAACCAAGAAGTTATATCTAAATAAGATAAAAAAATAAAATACTCCAACCAACAGATGATGTAGAGGCTGTTAAAATCATTTCGTTTTTAACTGCTGCAATAGATTTGTTCCTCTCCAGCAATCACAGTTACATAAACTACCGTAAATGTACATTTAGCTACGGTAAAGTGTTTTTTGTTGTATATAGTATCTGATGGAATATGTAATGTGATAATGATTCTCAATAACTTTAGACTACAGGAGGAACCGGTACATTAACAATGTTAATGTTTTTCGGACATTTTAACTACATTCTAAATAGAAAGCCAAGCACCATATGAATTACCTTGTACCTTAGATTGTTGTGTAACAAGCATAAAAAGCTCTCTACAAAACCCTTTTGACATACTTCCATAAACAGCATGGAGAGGTTCTAAGGCAAGGACACTCCAAGAACCTCTTCTGTGTAGAGTGTCAAACATGTAGAAGTGCTTTAGTCAGTCTAAGTACATACATAGTCATCAAATGAATGTTAATATTTCCATATAACAAGCCACTCTTTAAAGCCTCCAGACTGTGGGGGGATGTACAGCAGTGTGAGTGTTAGGACACAGACCTAAATGTCAGGCCATGACCCAGACTAGCTAGCAACAAAAACACCAGTCCTAACTATGTTACAACAAGTTACATATCACAGTCATTGCACCCCCCAAAAAAACATGGACACCATTCTGCAGCGGTTTGCGGGACACAGAGCGAGCCTAGCGGTGGACAAACAGGTCTTGTATTTAAGTGATGACTGGTGTGCTTATGTCAACATACAGTCACAGCCTTTATGTCACGCTTTCCCTTTTGAGTTTACTGTAACGCGGTTCAAACAAAGATTCTGCACAGACGTTGGTTTTTCCATCCGGCATGTGGCTTACTCTGTGTCTAGACAACCTTTCTGCTAGATGACAATTGCAGTGAGAGTTTGACACGACTCCACCGTATAACCTCCTGTGGGTTAGTTAGGCATTGTAGCCTTTTATTTTTGGGGTGATTTACCGTAGAGACACGCCATAGTAGATTCTAAACATTGGTCTGCTTGGGGATTTGAACCGGCAACCCGCTCTCTAATGCTCACGCGTTCTCCCTCAGGCCTCCTCTTCCACATCAATAGATCGCCCCGCCACAGGCGGAGACGGTGAATTACCAACATGAAAAGAGACTCGAAGCAAAGAGACCAGGGTCACACAGGGCTCCCTCTCTGCCGTCCCCTGGGGATCATTTCTGGTGCCTTATCGGCAGGAGACCGTAGTGAGACAGGTGGACAGTGACACAGGGATGTGTCTTTGACTGTGTGGTGCTGATGTCCCTCTCTCCGCTCAGTTCCACCGGAGCCCAGCAGAGGGCAGCAGTTTCCACCAGAGGCTGGTGACCGGCAGAGAGGAAGGATTCCTAACGATAGCTTCATCTCCGGAGAGACCCCAGGGTCTGCTCTGCTAAGCCCCACACCCCTGGCACCTGATAGGCTGCCCCCTCAGTACTCCGCCTCCTCTATGACTTCCATGACGACGGTCCTGGGCCCGGTCAAGATGAGGTTGCTGACGGTCCTGTAGTCCTGAGGGAGCACGTTGAGCCCGTTGACGGAGACGACAAACTGACAAACCTACAGGAGACGGACAGAGGAGAAGAGGGTTACCTTTACCTGGGAATAACGGGGAGGAGGCAGGCGACGAGGAGGTGAGAAAAGAGAGACAAAGGGAAGACAAAAAAGGAGATCTGGGGGTTGAAATCCTCACAGCGTTAACACACATTTCTCTTCAGTGAGGTTGTCTGAACCGTGTGGATTCGTCCATCACAATCACCAACCGTAACTGACGCATCGAACACAAACTGTAAAAATTTTGTTTGAAAAGTTATTTTAGATCTCATGATGCATTAAAAACACAGAATATAGAGTTTACACTTTATTTTGAGGATACTTTTAACAAAAGTTCACCAAACTGTCTGTTTATGAGCAACTTTTTGCTAAGGTTTGGGATAGGGTTAGGTTTAGAAAAAGGGTCAAGATAGTGGTTAGGTTAAGGGTTAGGGATAGTTGGTATTTAAAATGTTACCGGTAGAGACCATCTTTTGGGACTCTAATGAAGTGTAACTTAAGAATTGGCCTCATGATATTAACCCCAAAGTAACTGACACAGAGGAGTAGAAGAGAGAAAGCTGGCTCTTGAGAAACATGTCTGTTCTATCTTGATTGCTGACTCACTGTTTTATGACTGTTGCAACATGATTATATGGTTACTATGGGTGAGTTTAACATAAGTGTATTTAACATGCTACTCTACTGTGCAGTGTAACGTAGAACCATACAATTCTGTACTCAATTCTTTTCAATTCAGCTTCGTTATCATGACAGTTATTACAACCATACTGCCAAAGCCAGGGGTACTCTACTCTTGCCACTTAATTATTTCCCATGCTCTACTTTACTGTACTCTACTCAACATGATTACAGTTTGACTCCCGTTTTTCTTTTCTCTTGATATTATTATTATGCTATAAAAGACTACCCAGTCCTACTCTAGTCTGCTCTCCGCTTCCCCTGCTTTGGGCCTTTGCAATCCATGTAGAATACTAGAGTTGACTCTACACTAATGGTGGAATACCAGACTCCTAACCGCGTTGACTGTTTTCACTGGCACAGTGCCAAGCCAGGCCCAGCCCATCTCTGTCCCAGAGAGAGTATATACTCTTAGAAACAGAGCACTATGAAAGGACTTCCAAGAACATAGAGTTTGTTAACCGTTTCCTGGCCAGGCCCAGGCTGTCCCACAGGACGGGGCATGGTGATGTTCCCCACATGCTGGATGTGTCCTGCTGTTCTGTTTACATCTGTTTAATAAAGTTATGCTGTTCTGTTTACATCTGTTTAATAAAGTTATGCTGTTCTGTTTACATCTGTTTAATAAAGTCCTGCTGTTCTGTTTACATCTGTTTAATAAAGTCCTGCTGTTCTGTTTACATCTGTTTAATAAAGTCCTGCTGTTCTGTTTACATCTCTTTAATAATGTTATGCTGTCCTACATACATTAAATAGTGGTTAGTGACCTGATTTATTGAAAACAAGAAAAAAAGCAAGTTCCTGAGGCAGCTTGGACAGCCGTGACTGGATTTAACGACCTCCCCAACAGGATAGCTGACACACTGGAAGCAGCGTGTTATTGATATAACTGCCAGTAGCTTTAGCAGTGAGTCAGAGCTCGTTTCATCCCAGATGAAAGCCAGGCCGTACGCAAGGCCTCAGGCTGCCTGACCCAGACGGCTCATGTGAGGAGCTTTAAAAGCCACGTAGGGGAACAAAACCACATTCTACCGTTGCGTAACAGGCCGTACGTGTCCAAAATAACACCCTACTCCTTACCCAGGTCACCATAGGGTCCACAGGGGGTCTGACGGAAAGCAGGGCACTATGCAGGTATAGGGTGAAATTTGGGACGACAGAGATGGCAGACGGATCAGGTCTGGTGTGAAAGCAGAAGAGGGACCTGCCTGGCCGGTACCCCGGACCCGGTTCCACCTCACGCCCAGCGGTGTGGACGCCTCAGGTGGTTACCTGTCAAAGTGCACGTGACAAACGAGTGCCGCTGAAGTATTGGCGTTGCCACGGCGCCAAGACCAGGAGGTGATACCGGTCCCTGTTTTTATTCATAATAGTGCATTACTCCCCTCCGCTTTGTCTGGGTTCATTGCTCCTCCTGGACCTCCTGGTACCCTCCCTGTGTGAGTGTGTGTGAGTGTGTGTTTGTGTGTGTACACGTGTGTGTACCTACCTTCATCCCAGCGGCAGCAGCAGGGCCACTGGGGTCAACAGCCTGGATATGACAGGGCTGACTGCCACGCACCACAAACCCCCAGCCCACCGCATCGCCCACGATCTGGAACACACACGCATGCACGTACACACACCACACACACACACCACAGACAAACACCACACACACAAAAACATTTTCTGAACATGTCTTTTTACACCTTGAAGTTATCAGAATGGCGGTGTCACAGAATTCTTATTGTAAGCAATTTCTAGTAGACTCTAACCAGGTAATAAGAGGCTGGTAGACTCTAACCAGGTAATAAGAGGCTGGTAGACTAACCAGGTAATAAGAGGCTGGTAGACTAACCAGGTAATAAGAGGCTGGTAGACTAACCAGGTGATAAGAGGCTGGTAGACTAACCAGGTGATAAGAGGCAGGTAGACTCTAACCAGGTAATAAGAGGCTGGTAGACTAGCCAGGTAATAAGAGGCAGGTAGACTCTAACCAGGTAATAAGAGGCAGGTAGACTAACCAGGTAATAAGAGGCAGGTAGACTAACCAGGTAAAAAGAGGCTGGTAGACTCTAACCCGGTAATAAGAGGCAGACCAAATCGTCATACATAATATGGGAACATACCATCAAGTGTCAGTGTGTGTGTGTCAGTGTGTGTGTGTGTCTCAGTGTGTGTGTGTGTCAGTGTGTGTGTATGAAAAGCTCTCTTTGTCAGCCAAAGCATGTGACCTGTAATTGCATATGGGATGTACAGGGTTTGTGTGTGTGTCAGGGTTTGTGAGTGCATGTTTTGTGTGTGTGTCAGGGTTTGTGTGTGTCAGGGTTTGTGAGTGCATGTTTTGTGTGTGTGTGTCAGGGTTTGTGTGTGTGTCAGGGTTTGTGAGTGCATGTTTTGTGTGTGTGTCAGGGTCTGTGAGTGCATGTTTTGTGTGTGTGTCAGGGTTTGTGAGTGCATGTTTTGTGTGTGTGTCAGGGTTTGCGTGTGTGTCAGGGTTTGCGTGCCCACTTGTTTTACTATAATTGTGAGCACAGAAAATCCCCCATAAAAGGAGGAGTAAAACTGAGGAGAAGAAATCCTGGCTGAGGGGGAGACAACAGGCTGTCATGACGTGTATTTAGTCGGTAACTCTGTCTAGGAAGACGTGTGACCAGTAGTCACCTGTGTAGTAAGTGTTGGCTGAGGGCTCAGGGACAAACACACGTCAGTTCAGTCTACAGGACAAACAGGTCCAATGATGTGCAACTTTAATAATATATCAATAATGAATATGAATAATGAAAGCTCCCACTAAGGTTTTAGGGTAAGTTAGGTTTTTCAGCAAACAGAAAGGGTGAGGTTTAGGGGTTAGGCAAAACAGGGATTTATTTCCGTGGTCCCCACAAGGCCAGTAAAACTGAAATGTGTGCGTGCGTGTGTTAATGCGTGTGTGCGTGTGTGTGTGTTAATGCGTGTGTGTGTGTGTGTGACATACTGTGAATGTCTTCTTTATGTAGGGACCTCCTGGAGCCTGTAATTCCTCAGGGCTCACTTGTCTCTTCAGCACTGCAAGTAAACATATAGACACACTGTTAGTGCTTAATATTTATAGACACAACCAAACACGCACACACAGAACCGCACAGTCAGCAGGCACACACAAACACAAAGCGTTGCCTTAGAAAGGACTGTTGAGCCTGTGTTAGATTTACAGTGTGTGTGTGTGTGTGTGCCTGTTCATTGTGCTGTAATCTTGAACTTGACTCAACGGCAGAGACGGACAGAGAAAAATCAAAAGTACCACAACAGCCATTTTACAGCGGTGTCGTGAATGAGCGTAGCTACGGCAACTCCATTAACCGCTGATGAACTTGGCAAATCTTAACGTAACCCCAATTCTAAATCTACTGCGGGAAAATACCCAGAGACCTTGTGGGAAACTATTTTCTAGGCTTTTCCATATTTGTGGGGACCTCATGTCCCCACGTTCACACAGGATGGTGGATCATACACACACACACCCACAGTCAGTATTAATCTAATCAGGGAGTACTAATGGACTACATAGTCATGCAAACATAATCTGTCAAACATTATCTAGCAATGGGCCTTCCATTAGGTTGTTAAGTAACCAAACCCACTGCGTTGATGGACATCCCCAGATCCCAGGTTGAACAGAATAGAGGGGTCAATACGGAATACTGACGTGTCTGAACAAACTCTGGATCATTGGTTGGTTTCTAATAAATCTTAAGACAATCAGGCTGAATTTATTGGCTAAACGAGGACAAGCCGTATGCTAATGGTAACGCGCTCATCTCCTGTGACGCATTGAAAACTGGTCTGTAAAAATACGTGTCAGCCAAGGCCATACAAAGTAGTTGTTACAGTAGGCCGCTGTTGTCAAAACAAAACAAATGGGAAAGAGGATTTCCTTAATCATCAAGTAGAGATTCCCCCCCCCGGATGTAGGAACCAGGCAGGCCACATTGTTATTGATTCTCTACATGGGGTTTTACATTAATAGTCTTAAGAATGATGCCATGGCATTTTCCTTGGCAATTCACATCTTTGTTCTTAGATTTTGATTCCTTGCCAAAATCAAGCTGTCAAGATGTAAATCTCTACTTCTACTGTTCAAAACTGTGAATAGTTTGTGATTCACCAAAAGGCTACGGGGGTGTTTAACACAATTCCACTTGCTTCCCTTCTAATCTAATCTCTTCATCAATCTTTCTGGGTTAAAAGTCATGCTTTCATTCAACCTCCAAATGCTACCGTACTTGTTGTGAGATATAAATGTCTGCTGTGTAATAAAACACAGTATTCTGGGGCCAAAGCCTGTGCAATGGTGTAATGCAGTGAACAGGTCATTTTACTGCAGATGTCTCCACTACTAGTGCCACAGTAAACGCCTCTACCTCGGCTGCGGTGTCTCAGTGGGGGTCATTAGCAACGATATAAACAGCCCATATCTGTACTGCTTCCCCGTGCGCTGGTATAAATATCCCCCGTCTGTCCTCTTGCAGTGTAACAGTATAAACAGCCCATACTGCTGCTATGTGCTTTTGAGAAGACAAAACTGTGGAAATCTGAAACCATGAAACAACACAACCAGATTGCAGAAGCTGAGAAACAAGTCAGATTGTTCGGGGCACTAAAATAAGTTACAAGGAGGTAACAAAATGCTCAAAAACACTTCAGGCAACTCGTATTACAGCAGAATCATAAATGTACACTGACTTACCTGAAAAGCTTTTTCAATTGTTTCCATCATATTTATCAAGCCTGGTTAAAAATAGTGATATGTTTAATAATTGTCTGGCTTTATAGCCTAGCCCTGACACACAAGGAAAAATATAATAGAATACAATTATCCCTATAAATAATGATAAATCAAATAAAACATCATCATCTAAATCCCCAAATGATGGTAAATGTCTTGTGAAATATAACTCTGACTCCTTTTAAATGAATAAGCCTTATTACAGATTACTGCCTGAATGAATAGGCCTTATTACAGATTACTGATTGAATGAATAGGCCTTATTACAGATTGCTGATTGAATGAATAGGCCTTATCTCAGATTACTGCCTGAATGAATAGGCCAGATTACAGATTAAATGAATAGGCCTTATTACAGATTACTGACTAAATATATAGACCTTTTTACATATTAATGTCTGAATGAATATGCCTTATTACAGATTACCGATTGAATCAATATAATTTATTACAGATTACTGGCTGGATTTAAAAGGCTTTAATGAGCAAAACATTTCTAATTGTACATTTGAACTGTTTGTTAGTTTCTTAATGTTCCCTATGCTTCCACACAGCTAGGTTTGTCTTAATGTTCCCTATGCTTCCACACAGCTATGTTTGTCTTAATGTTCCCTATGCTTCCACACAGCTATGTTTGGGCACTAACTCGGGAGAGAGTTTAAGAGGAGTACATAGTGCAGGCCTCCCCTGTGGCTTGCTTGGAATATCCATGGACACACACACACACACAACAGCAAGCCCAGACACACACACACACACACAGGCATACAACAGCAAACCCACACTTCAAAGGATACCTGGCAAAAGCAATATTAAAGAAGGTTTGTTAAGTCAGCTAATTAAATATTTATGGTACCAGACCAAAACAAATACTATTTTCCTATGACCTCAACCTGGCATCAAACCCCTCTGTTGACCTCATCCTGGCATCAAACCCCTCTGTTGACCTCATCCTGGCATCAAACCCCTCTGTTGACCTCATCCTGGCATCAAACCCCTCTGTTGACCTCATCCTGACATCAAACCCCTCTGTTGACCTCATCCTGAGATCAAACCCCCTGTTGACCTCATCCTGGCATCAAACCCCTCTGTTGACCTCATCCTGACATCAAACCCCTCCGTTGACCTCATCCTGGCATCAAACCCCTCCGTTGACCTCATCCTGACATAAAACCCCTTCCGTTGACCTCATCCTGGCATCAAACCCCTCCATTGACCTCATCCTGACATCAAACCCCTCCGTTGACCTCATCCTGACATAAAACCCCTCCGTTGACCTCATCCTGACATAAAACCCCTCTGTTGACCTCATCCTGGCATCAAACCCCTCTGTTCACCTCATCCTGGCATCAAACCCCTCTGTTGACCTCATCTTGGCATCAAACCCCTCTGTTGACCTCATTCTGGCATCAAACCCCCTCTGTTGACCTCATCCTGGCATCAAACCCCTCTGTTGACCTCATCCTGAGATCAAACCCCCTGTTGACCTCATCCTGGCATCAAACCCCTCTGTTCACCTCATCCTGGCATCAAACCCCTCTGTTGACACTTCAGATAAGACATCGCAGCCATGAGATAAAGATGTGTACAGATTGTATCCAAGCACAGGCCATGAATGTGACGCCGGCACTCAGAACTGAGACCATAATTCAGAACACCTGAGTGTGCAGTTGTTCCCGGCAAATACGGACGCCTTGGCGTGTGTGTGTGTGTGTGTGTGTGTGTGAAATCTAACCTGATTTGGGGTTGCACAGCACTGGGGGGCTGCTACCGAGGATGGGGCTGCTGCTATAGTAACCACTGCTGCCACAGCTACTACTCATACTGCTTCGACGTACTCCAACCATCCCCTTGATCTCTTTAGTGGGACTAACTGAGGGGGACGGGGGGGGAGAGAGAGATGGAGAGAGAGAGACACACATAGGAGAAAGAGGAACAGACAGAGAGAGGAATGGAGAGAGAGAGAGAGAGAGAGAGGAATGGAGAGAGAGAGAGAGAGAGAGAGGAATGGAGAGAGAGAGAGATGGAGAGAAAGAGTGAGCAGGGAAAAGAGAATAGAAATAAAGCGATAGGAGAGAGAAGAAGAGTTAAAAAGATTAATTATTCATGTCATATTTAAATCAATGTTTTTCCTGCCAATAAAGCAAAATTAATCTGGGTGACAAAAAAAGACTGGGAGGAAGAGAAATAAAGGCAAAGTGAATATCCATGCAAGCAACAAAAAAAAGATGGCGTACAACACTTCTTAAATGGAGCTGTTCCAAACAGATGTTCAAGGCCCTGAGGTCAATATAGATGTCTGTTTTTAACACCTATTTCCTAACCAAGGCACTACTTTATTATTGTCCATGTACCCCCTATTTCTCACCAGTTTGGTGATATCCAATTCATATTCAAGGCCCTACTTGACCTCCTAGCTTGAGTCGACAGTCAACATAAGGGTCTTCTGAACCGCATCTAAACTTGTTCTGGTTTTTTAACACAAAACTCATTCAATACAGGAAGTCTAGCGTGAAATCTTTGAGCCGAAGAAAGCACTTTCCAGGATTTTACCTCAACTGAGCTCACAGGCTCCCAGAAGCTGTTATTGTGACGTTTCAGACTAAAGAAATCCCACATCGCTACTAAGTTGAGGGATTGTTTGTGTTCTAATGACACTCTAGTGTATTATATCTAACTCAATCTGTTGCGTTACGTCTACCTGGCTCTCTTGCATGAAGTCTACCTGGCTCTCATGCATTAACTCCACCTGACTCTCTTGTATTAACACCACCTGACTCTCTTGCATGAAGTCTACCTGAAAGGAAGCTGGTGTTGCCTCCCTCTGAGTTCTGTTTGCGGAGGCAGAAGGGGCTTTCGTGGCTCTCGGGAATGGTGCGACACCGTTCGTTAAGGAGCTCCATCAGGCGCCTCCTCCTCCTGAAGTTCAGCCTGAACTGGTACAGCAGTCCTCCGTCCACAAAGTGGTGCTTGTTTGTCACTGTTGGCCAGAAGCACACAGAGTACCTGTTGTAGAAGTACCGCCACGAGAGATGTGCCGTTAAAATTACTTTACCATGCACAAATAACACATTAAATCACCACACACTGCTTGACTACACTTACATTGTCATCATTGTCATTCTTATACACTGAGAGGGGTTATAATGGCCACACTTCAATTGGATTGTAAACGAACTACAGATTGCCGACAATGTTCTCTATCAACAATGTTCTCTGTCGGTAAACTGTTAAATCCGTTAAATCTAGGTTAAATTTTGAGCCGGGGGAATAGTGTTAGGCGATAGATCATCGCCTAACACTATAGGTTGAGGGTTCCATTAACAAAATGACTGGCCGGATTCTGGTACTACAGAGTAACACATCATTTCAGTCACTCGCTTTGACCAGAATTCATGTGTAAAACATAGGTTCCAATCCTCACCAATCCTCTCCCTTGGTGTATTTAATATTATTATTTTTTTTTTTAAAAGCCTAAAATATTTACTAAACAACCCTTCTCCGTGGCCTCTTGATTGATTGTTCATGCCTTGTTGTTCAGGCTGTTTTCCCATGGCAACGGTGTGCTGATCCACAAAGAGCCGTCCTGCAGGAATGCAGCCTTTCTGTCGGGCAAAACAAAATGTACAATGTGGAGGCATCCAGGCCCAGCTGCCATTGTATTACAGGCAAGCCACTGAGGGCCATCTGGGTTTGCATGTGAGAGTGCGTTTGTGATCGTGTGTAAATGTAATGGGGGTAAATATGAATAGAATTCCTTGTGTTTCTCAAGATGCTGACAGTTGTGTGTATTGTGACACTATACAGCAACTATACTGAGATTCGATGTCCCCATTCTGCTGCATGCACTCGCAAAACAATACAAGAGTTGGTCAAAACAGCGTGAAATTGCCCAAAACAGTGTCTTAACAGCACGTGTTCTTCTGGTACAACACGTTCTCCTGCCTCTGTCTTCAGGATCTGTACCAGAGGAGGCGAGGAATGCTGCCCTTTGACCCAGTGTGGGAAGCGGACGACGGCCCGGCTGTGACACAGCCTCTCTGGGGATGAGTGTTGTCGATGCTGCATTGAGTAATGAGACCAAGACCCACTGGCAGGACAGATCGGGCTGGTGTCCGTTTTCCGTGCTCCAGGGAGCAGGGTGAAGGGATGACAGAGACTAGACAATAGTGGATGAAGGGATGACAGAGACTGGATGATAGTGGATGAAGGGATGACAGAGACTGGATGATAGTGGATGAAGGGATGACAGAGACTGGATGATAGTGGATGAAGGGATGACAGAGACTGGATGATAGTGGATGAAGGGATGACAGAGACTAGACGATAGTGGATGAAGGGATGACAGAGACTGGATGATAGTGGATGAAGGGATGACAGAGACTGGATGATAGTGGATGAAGGGATGACAGAGACTAGACGATAGTGGATGAAGGGATGACAGAGACTAGACGATAGTGGAGGAAGGGATGACAGAGACTGGATGATAGTGGA
>JACXGK010007873.1:0-23998 GCA_016801125.1 Novumbra hubbsi
AGATTGTTTTCATTAACTATGTAGTGTGATTATAAACCTTAATGCTATACTTTTTCTGTGCAATTCCACCCATTTAATTCATCCAGAATCCAAAGAAGGAAAACCACTGTGCAACACCTTCCCAGAACCAGACTTCTGCTCTGAGTGAACAAGGTATGTCAACACTCTCAAATATACTTATCCCAGGTTGAAGATGTAACTTCATATACTTAGGTATACTAGGTAGCTAATATAGGAAGGAACCGGATTCCATTAAAGATAACAATTACTGTTATTATTTTTCAGCGATTGTCAACGATGGCCAAACAGAGCATGTTTCCTCCACCAAGAGGAAACCACGGAAGCAGTTCTTTTCAGGGGCATTTTCAGAAGTCCGAAATGCCCTACGCAGTGTGTTCACCTCCAGCTTTAACAGCAGATCTTCCTAATGTTTGTTTCAAAATAAACGATTCATTCATTTCAATTCTTCATGTTGTTTTTCATTATGAACTTTTAGTAGTTATAATGGTTAGTTGTATTGCCTGTACTTTCAGCATTTGATATCACAGTCATCTAAAGAGTTCGTTTTTGGGGGTTTACAAACAAATCCTGGCCAGAGGCGTTTCTAAATGACAAATATAGAAAAGAACTGCAATACCAATGATCTCTAATCACACACACCAGGTGGGGGCAAACTCTGAAATAAATGAATAATAAAAGAGATAAACATGTGCAGACATGGAGCAGCTGGGAGCTCTTACTATGACTTAGCTTAGTAACCACAGACTTAAAAGAACATGTGTATTCTTCTGTGTGAGTGTGAATACAATGACAAAAGGAAACCTCTTTACCCTTGGCAACTTCCACTTTCCATTGACAGAAATGGTTAGTTCAACCATCAATAGACTTTATTGTATCAGCAGGTGTCAAAAAGTGCTTATACAGACACCCAACCTGAAACCCCACTGAGAAAGCAACAACAGCATTGTGGCACAATGACACTGTGGCCTCTCTTGTCTCAGAATCTCCAGAGAATACGAAATATTAATTGGTAGCTTGTCTTAAATACATTTTTAATTACTGGTAAAGTGTATCGTTTACACAATGCACATTGTCTATTGTTTTGTTTTTTAACCTCTGTTTAACTTCAATCTCCTGGTCCATCTGTTAAATAAATCAATAACGTTTTTTTGTTAATTAACATTGCACAAGTATTTAATTATACCACATGAGCTACACAAGAGGTACAGATTGGATAGCCCCATCGACGACATTTCAATTTAGCTCTGGATTGTGCTAGCGATATGTTCTTAACCCTGTTAACGCTGAGTACAACCTTGGCTTTACAATGCAGGTTTACAGACATAAACCCACCAAATACTCAACCCCAGGACATCCACGTCCCCCTATCCGGAAACCGTTAACCTTAGAAGTCCTGAGTGTGGGGCGGCAGATCTGTGGAAGACAACAGCTAAAGCTACGCACTAAATTAGTAAATTACAATAATTTGTTGTTACCACCACGTTTGTTAGCACTCTAATTCACCACCAGGTGGCGCTTCGAACTCATTCCAGAAAACGTACGTTGCCTGCATGCGGAAAACAGAACAAGCACATTAAAAAGTCAAATTAAAATAAAAAGTTCTGCACACTTTAACTTTTTTAGAATTACAGGGAGAGACATGTGTTCTGGTATCTTCTCCATGCTATTGAGACTGTACTGGGAGACACAGGAAACGGGCACGTATAGATGTGCCATCTGGAGGAGCTGGACTTGCCTGTGCAAACTGAATGGGCTGCAGGTACCGCCTCATGCTACCAGTAGTGACAAGGATACAAGCAAAATTGAATCAGTCAGGAAGGATAAGGAGAGAACAATTGTTCTACCACATGAGCTACACAAGAGGTACAGATTGGATAGCCCCATCGACGACATTTCAATTTATCTCTGGATTGTGCTAGCGATATGTTCTTAACCCTGTTAACGCTGAGTACAACCTTGGCTTTACAATGCTGGTTTACAGAGACATTACTCTCCTTCAACCCCGATCTTCTCCTAGCCTAAACTTACGATAACTAACTTTTTTATTTCCCTTTTTTCTTCAGTCTCACGTGCACGATGATGTCATCCGCTTAAAGAGGCGAAAACTAGGAATAGTATCAGACTATGCACAATACACATGTAATTACCACCCCGTTACACAAATATTTCCAAACATAAATCCAGTTTCACCACAAAAAGTGATTGTCAGTCATTTTTTAATATTGAAATGCATCCTCAGCCTCTTTGTGTCATTCCTAATTAGTTCCCTTTTCGCCCGAATATTCAGTTTTTGAGGTCCAGATTTGAGTCTTCTCCATTCCTGAATAATCCATTTCACTGTGCTCCAGGGCTGTTCAATGCCATGGTAATGCTCGTAATATACTATCCCATACTGTTGCTTTTGAAGAAACGTATTCCAGTTCCTTATGCTTTGAATGCTCCTTCATCTTAATGGTGTAGTTTATGGAATTGGCCTTACCTACGGTTAGTCCCCAGAGACAGGTGTATTTAACCTAAAATCATGTGAAACACGATTTTATTTCATATGATTAGTTGAATGACTGGACGCCATTTAACTAACTATGTTACTTCTAAAGACAATTGGTTGCACCACAGCTCGTTCAGTTTGTTTCATAGCAAAAGGGGTGAATACATATTCAATAAATTGATTTCTGTTTGATTTCTATAATTCATTTAGAGAAATTAGCAGATTATATTTTTTACTGTAATCTTTTTTTGTTTTTGATCGGTGGCAAAAAAGTCCTAACGACGTCTAATTAGGACAATGCACGTCGGCGATGTTTAATTTGTGATCTCAGAACATTCTTAACCTCCTTAGTTCCTGGTGGGAAATGAAGGAACGCAGAGACACGGGGAACCCTGCCCTGTTTCCCCAAATGTGCACCTTGGTAACCACCTACCTAGGTTGTCGCATCCTCGCAGCATCTTGTGCAGAGAGAACTGCATGGCAACGGGGAGGATGCTTTGAGATATAACGGGGAGGGCGCTATGGCCCCACGTGTCCTCATCACCGCAGACCCAACGATATTTTGTTCATTTTGTATCTACGGTTTCCGCATACCGCATATTCGCCTACTCTCACGCATATACAGCCTACACCCTCACAATCCTGTAGGATATATACACACGTTTACTGAACTCTTCCCATTTGAATTATTCTACAAATTGTATTGGCTAATTTGTCGATTTCAATATTGATCCGCTCTGGCATAGGCTATTGTTTTTTTCTTCAGTTACTGACAGGCTATTTAGCCTAATTCCATTATTAGCTAATATCGATAAGATACAGAGCTGAATGGGGAGATGAGAGGACGAACGTCAGCTGGCAACCGGAGTCAGTCGGCGGGTCTTTCTACCTGTAATCGTTTGTGCTTCGGTTTTCGTTTAATCTGCGCCTACATTGTAACGCAGTCGATGTTAATCCGGGGGAATATGTGAACAACATGCTGGCTGTGTGGTGCTTGGTCTTTGCTGCAGTGGGCGAGAGGCTTGCGGTTTCAGGTAAGAGGGAGGACGGGGAGGAGGGTGGAAAAGGGGGGAAAGCACCTTGTCATTTCCAAGTTTAGTCTATTTCTGGCCTAAATAGGCTATCCCCAATGTTTGCAGCTGCAATCACTTTTTATTCCTGTGGCATAGTCCACAGTAGTATCGTGAAGGTAGGTCGCAGCTGCGAATAGTTGCCTCTGAGCCAAGACAGTAGTATTGTAAGCTCCCTCCCTTCAGTAAGAGGCTGCCGATGCGGTAAATTTGCTGCATCAACACATTTACACCGCAGCGCAATAGGCTACATCCAGGACTAAGAACCAGCGCCCGATAGCCTACTTATTCCAAGTATAATTTATAGTTTACAAAACATGCGTGCTGTGTCCATGTGTTGTTTAAAGTTATCACATGGGTCGACTCAATAAACCACCCATCTCTTAGGCATCTCAGGCGTCTCCCGCGTGACAGGCGGGGGAAAGTCTTTGGCGCGGGATGCGAGTGTGTGGGACTGGTTTTCGCCGAAGGAGAGTGGCGAGGGAAGTGAGACTGCGGCCGAAGTCACCTATCCAAAGCGGCTGTTGCAACAGATGGAGTCGGAGGAAGAAATGGCCCATCGTTATTTGGATACGCGGGTAAAAAACACCATGGAAGCAGCCTCGGTAAGCGACCTACTGTAATATACTTCTGTTTTACAGAGAAGTGGTTGTTTAATATTTTTCAAGAGGACCATCCAGTTACCTTTCACCATCCAGTTACCCTAACTTTCACACCACCCGACACTGACAGTTATGCTGTTTTTATCCTGAAACTCCGGCCTCGTTTCCTCAGTACATCTCTAGCTTGTTCTTGCAGGTATGACAAGCCAGAACTCTGGCTTCTCATCTCTGATGGTTGAAGTCTTTCTAATCCAGAAACCTGGAATGGGCGTGACTGAGTATTTTGCCAGAGCTACTGGCTCTCCCCTGCTTTGTGTCAGTTGGTCAAGACCAGTGCAGTTATTTCTGCTGCATGCTTAGTCTTTTGTGGACTACTGCAAAGGGAGCTAGATATATTCACCCTAGAAAATCCACTAAACGTCCCCTTTTCTGACCAGATCATAACACAACAAGAGAGCATCACCCATGTAGTGACACAGCTAAGAGCTGGGCACAGCTTTTGTCGCTTGGCCTTATCTGCTCGTGATAAAAGGCCCTGTGGTGAAATATTTAGCTCTCCCATTATGGTATTATTGTGCTGCTGCGTTCAGAGGACCTCCTCTATCTTCCCCTCCTCAATTATTCAGCACTGGGTTGATGTATGTCCCCATCAATGATTCAACAGGCCTGTGTGTGAAGTGCTGCATGGGCCAGTCTCCATTGGCTTGCTACGTCCTCCACCTCTCTCTTGCAACGTCCTCCACCTCTCTTGCTACGTCTTCCACCTCTCTCTTGATACGTCCTCCACCTCTCTCTTGATAAGTCCTTCACACTCTCTTGCTACAACTTCGCCTCTCTCTCGCTAGGTTCTCCGCCTCTCACGCTTCGTCTTCTGCCTTTCTCTTGCTACGTCCTTCACCTATCTCTCGCTACGTCCTTCACCTATCTCTCGCTACGTCCTTCACACTATCTTTCCCTGAAAACCAACTGCTGCACCTCCAGTCATCAATCTGTCCAGCTCCTGAAGTTTGCGGATGACACAAACAACATTGGGCTCATCTCTGGTGGGGATGAGACCGCCAACAGGTGGGAGATTGACCACCTGGTGAACGGGTGCAGGCAGAACAATCTGGAGCTCAACGCTCTGAAGACAGTGGAGATGGTTGTGGATTTTATGAAGAACCAAGCCCCACCCACCCCCATCACCCTGTGTGACTCCCCAGTCACTATTGCAGGATGTACTTCCTGTAGCAGCTGAAGAAGTTCAACCTGCCAAAGACAATGAGGGTACACTTCTACACAGCCATCACTGAGTCCATCCTCACCATCTGGTTCGCTGCTGCCACCGCCAAGGACAAGAGCAGACTGCAGCGTATCATGGGATCTGCTGAGAAGGTGATTGGCTGCAATCTGCCATCCCTAGAGGACCTTTACACCACCAGGACCCTGAAGCGCTGAAAAAGATTGTGACTGACCTCTCCCACCCAGGACACAAACTGTTTCAGCCACTCCCATCTGGCAGGAGGCTAAGGTCCATAGGAACCAACATCTCCCGCAACAAGAAAAGCTTCTTCAGTATTTGCTCATTTGTGCAAGGAGGAACAGGAGGAGCAAATACTGGTCCTGCTGCTGGGTTGATGCCCTTCTACAGCCCTGTCCAGCTCTTCTTGTATAAAGGCCCGTCTTCTGGTATCTCATCCACAGCACCATGCACCTCAAGAACACCAGAATTGGCAGGTCCACCATTGGGACCACGTTCACTTCACAGATGAGAGCTGGTTCACACTGAGCAAATATAACAGACGTAAAAAAGTCTGAAGACACCTTGCTGAACGTTATGCTGCATGCAACATCATCCATCATGACTGGTTTGGCGCTGGGTCAGTGATGGTCTGGGGAGGGAAATTATTGGAGGGTCGCGCAGACCTCCACGTGCTAGCCAACGGTACGGCTGAAATCTTTACAAGTATTGTCAGATCAGCATTGTCAGATCCTGGATTCCTCCTGGTGCAGGACAATGCACAGCCTCATGTGACCAGAGTGTGTAGGCATTTCCTGGATAATTAGGCATTGATGCCCATTGACTGGCTCTCATGTTCTCCAGACCTGAATCCAATCGAGAACCTCTAGGACATTATGTATCGGTGCATCTGACTCACCATGTAGCACCACAGACTGCCCAGGAGCTCACTGATGCCCTGATCCATGTCTGGGAGGCGATTTCCCAGGACACCATCTGCCGTCTCATCAGAAGCATGTCCAGACGTTGTCGGAAGTGTATACATGCGCATGTTGGGCCATACACACTACTGAGTCACTTTATGAGTTGCCGTGATGATTCACGAAAGTTAGAACAGCTTGTGATTTTGTTTACTTAAATTTTAGGTGTAAGTTTGAATGCAGCCCTCAATTGGTTTGTGATTTTTGGTTTGGTCTTTTTGTTTTTGAGGAATTACACAATGAACAGTAACGATATTGATCTTTAATTTATTTCGCTCATCGAGACACAGTGTGTGATTCAAGTGTTCCTTAAAATTTTTTTAGCGGTATATTTCACTAATGTATATTTACTTTTACTTAATTATTTCCTAAATATATTCAACCCTTATTTTTAATCATTATTCCGTTTTATTAAAATATATTCCAATATATTATTTCTGCGTACGAGTAGATCCATGACACCAGGCCATCGAGCCACTCAGCAGACAATCCGCTTCAGCTGAAGGTGAGTAGTGTGGGATCACTGGAGGGAATTGTTTACAACTGGGAGTGTGGTTTCAGTTAATGGCCAGTGATTCACAGCAGCCAGTATCCTACAGACAGATTTACTGTGGGCTGGGATCAAATGCTGGCACTGTTTGTGCGTTTGGCGAGACCGTGGTTTGACAGCTATATATCAATAGCCGCCAGTTAAATTCCTCCTTGATTTATTCTTACCTCTTGATATATTGCAGTTTGTCGTTGTGGACACATTGGTTTTGCACCAACTCAATATACACGGATGATTTCAGCTGTTTCTTTTCCTGACTACCATCTGTCTATTCCTGTCCGTCCCTTATATGAATGTACCTCTTATACAACTTTGGTGGTGTCTTTTAGAATGGATTCAGGCCGCGCGAATCAAAGAGCACTTTATTAGCTCTGTTTAAGAATGATGTCCAGTACTTCGATCAAGCAAATGGTGAACTATTGCAGTGGTTTATTTAATGTTTCTATCTATGATGTCTATGTCTTTCTTCCACTCATTCTCCATTCCCTCTGTTTAGCCAGTGCATTTGGCCCAGAGTAGTTTCCAGGTGGAAGCCTTTGGACACACCTTTACCTTGGACCTGGAGTTAAATCAGTAAGTACTTTTGAGTTCTGCACAATTTCATTACGTCATCGTGATCAATGTATTTGTCGTAACCCTTTGATAATTACTTTTTTAATTATCACAGTTATTAACTCTGGCGTTTCCATGAGCTCTACCATTAGAAAACGCACACAGAGTTTTTTCTGTAATGACTCATAGTGCTCACCCAGCACGTAATCAGTATAGCCAGACACCATAGAAGAAGATAGAAAGACAGACAGAAGGAGAAGTAGGGAGAGAGGGAGGTAGAAGTGAAGTGGGAGTTGTAGGGAGAGAGAGTGGCCTGGATTATTGTTAGCATTTGTGTTTCCAGAGATTGGTCACTATTCAAAATGCTACTCTACTAACCTGTGTACTGTAGGTCAGGAGGAATGCATGGGGCTCACAGTGCAATGGTTGAGGGTTTGGAAACGTACTTGTGCTCTGGTGAACAGGCCTGGTTTCTGGAAATCACATCATCAATGAAGCTGGGTGTAGCAGGTGGAAATTGACAACAAATTAGTGTCAGGCACTTTGTTGTAATGCTAGCTAGCTGCTCTGGTAAATTAAACATCATGAAGATCCAAGTTAAATTGCATTGCCAACATTAAATGATATGGCACTGGGCCAGTCTGTGTGCTTTTGTGCATCCCACAAGCAACTGGACTAAATTATCTACCCATTAATTTGGGATTTTTAAACCCAGGAAAGGTAATATGCAGGGTAAGTTTACGGTTAACAGAGAACTATCTCCTCAATGTAATATTTAAGTTTTGTGACTGCCGTCCTCCGCACTGTAATGTCTTGGCTAGACAACCCTCATGAGTCATCCAGCTGGCTTAGAATGGAGTGTGAGGTTTGATACCTCTGCTCTGGTGAGATCAGGTTCTCTATTCTACTGAAGAAATCAAGCGATATTAAGGGTATTTAAGGATTATTCAGGATTGTTTTGACCTTTGACCAATATAATTTCTAATCCTAATGTAGCCAAACTTCTTCATCCTTGGAGAGTGTTTGGAATTCATATCAAAGGGAATCTGAACGTTGAAGGAGCCTTTGCCTCCGTGGATTTGCTCATAAAAAAACCCTGTTTTTATGTCGACCAACCCTCGACAAACGCCTTCAAGGCCAATTGGGAGAAGGGACCACATGTTCACAGCAGACAAAGATGATAGCTTGGAGTACATTCATACCCGTCCAGTCAACTCCAAACATGGTCTTATACTTTTCAGGAAGGTCTCACATGTTTTATAACGCGTGTTCTAACATGTCTTATAACACATGTTCTAAAATGTGTTCTAACACTGGTCCGGTCTCATAATGCTAATATTCTTGATGACGATGCCATCCTACATCCTCTTGATGTCCAGTCAAAATGGTCCCTGTTGGTGTCATGAGGTGTGACATGCCAAATCTAAGTTAACAGTTTGCAGTACAAACATGATTACATGCACCTGTTTATACATGGCAGCAATAACGTTGACTGATATGTATATGCATTTATGTGCTGATGTCACGGCGCCTCCTGATGCTGTGCCCTCTCCTGGTCGCGTAGCACCCCGGCGTTCGACGTCGCCGGCCTTCTAGTTGCCATCGTACTCGTATGTCCTGTTTTCCCATGTCTCGTGAACGCACCCTTCCTGATTACCCGCCAGCTGCATCTAATGTAGTTGGCTACTTAATCCCCTGTGTGTCTTGTCTCTGTGTCCGTGATTGTTCCTGTTATGTGTATACGGTCGTACGCTGTACGCAACTACTATAGTATCCACTTTGGAGAAGAAAGAGCATCTGTAGCCAACCGCCTGCGTTTTGGTCCACGTCCTTACACACCTCTGACAGCTGAGCCAAAAACCCTTTACAACGTTCACCCAAAGTTCATGAAAATCCCTAGTTATACAAAAAACTAAATGAATACCAGGAAATAAAATACCTTAAAAGGTTTTGCAGACCCCAAGTGCACTACATTACATCCGGCAAGCTCAGTCCAATGACAGCTGACTTCCGTTCTCACTATGTAGAACACAAATGTGTCTTTAGGACCACTTAAAAGTTAAGGTGCAGTTATAGCTGATTGTTTAAGTGTATCGGATGACCGGTGTCTTTGTGTTCTCTTGGCAGCCACCTTTTATCTTCAGACTACGTGGAGCGACACTTTCACCAAGACGGCAAACCCTCACAGTCTACGGTAAGATAGCTGCAAGTGAGTGTGTATTTTGTTATACTCAGAGACTTGTGTTTTGTATAGTCATGTAATTTGCCCGAATGTTAAACCCACCAGATGTTTCATCAAACGATCACCTTTTGATGTAATGTTGCCCGGCACCATTACCACAGAATTGCTTACACTTTTGCGGTTGAAGTCTTAAAGGGCGATGTTGGTATAGTTATGTTACATGATTGCGGACCAAGGCCCTTTGTTTAAAAATTTTCCTAATAGTGCCTCTGCTAAAGCTTGTGTTTTTTTGATTCACACTGCACATAACCGTTATTGGATTGGACTGTGTGTCAACAAGTAAAAGGGAATGAATGCCAGAGTATCAGGAAGGCATTGTGTGAGTCAGTGAAAGGTGGACTGCTGTGGAAACGTCAGTTCCTTAGGAAAACCATTAGGAACAAGTAGTTATTCCTGGTCTTCCATGGTTCATTGTACTACACATGTGACACTCCCTGCTCAGCCTCTGCAAGAGCCTCCCCCCACTCCCTACCGACCTCCCTCTCTCCTCCACTCCCCACACACACTCTCTTTCCCAACTCTACCCCTGCCCTCACTAGCCAATCAGGAGCCTGTTCCCATGGAAACGAGTCAGCTCTGCAGTGTCATTAAGTTCTTGGCAGAAAGGAGAATGAAAGACAACTGAAATATGACAGACAGAGAAACGGAGGGAGACGGGGGACGGGGGGACGGGGAGACAGAGAGAAAGAGTCCGAGATGGATTTACATAAAAAAAGATAGAGAGTGAGAGGCAGAGGTGGGAAAAGAGGGAGGGAAGTTGAATATGTTTGTTAGAAATGACTACAGTGAATACAGGGGTGATGGATTGGTGATGGTGTCAGAAAGAGTACTTCTGTGTCTTTGTTTGTGCGCGCGTGTGTGTGTGTAGTTGCAGAGGTCAGTGTGGATAGGAAGATGTACAGCACACTGCCAGACCAGGCCAGGCCAAAACAAGGGAGACCAGGCCAAACCAGACCAGGTCAGACCAGGCTCTAACAAACCCGTCTAGGTCAAACCAAGCCTGGCCAGACCAAAACAAACTAGACCAGGCCAGACCATGCTGAGCGCTTGACATATGTCGACCCTGCTTAACCTCAGAGAACCTGCAGTGGGATGCAGAGTGCTATGCTACTATCAAACACTCTTCCACAACCACTGCAGGGTGCTATGCTACTATCAAACACTCTTCCACAACCACTGCAGGGTGCTATGCTACTAGCAAACACTCTTCCACAACCACTGCAGGGTGCTATGCTACTAGCAAACACTCTTCCACAACCACTGCAGGGTGCTATGCTACTAGCAAACACTCTTCCACAACCACTGCGGGGTGCTATGCTACTAGCAGCCACTCTTCCACAACCACAGGGGGATGCAGGGTGCTATGCTACTAGCAGCCACTCTTCCACAACCACTGCGGGGTGCTATGCTACTAGCAAACACTCTTCCACAACCACTGCGGGGTGCTATGCTACTAGCAGCCACTCTTCCACAACCACAGGGGGATGCAGGGTGCTATGCTACTAGCAGCCACTCTTCCACAACCACAGCTCTAGTAGCAGTTTTTATTCTCCGCCAGCCTAATTCATTCTCACTCCACGTCCTCCTTTCCACACTGTTGGGCAACGAAAGCCCTCATTTATTTACAATTTCCTTTTCCAGAAAGCTCAGATGTCGTCAGAGCGCCGTAGTTCGTTGAGTGCAATGGAGGCGAGTGCAGAACAAGTAGGTCACTTAGTACATACAGCTGGAGGCTGACTTGAGAGGAGAGGGTACATACAGAGAGGGAGAATAGAGTGGAAATAATTAAGGTGGAAGCTTTTTGAAGGACTCCGTACGGCTTGCTTAGTGCTGTGCTCCACAAAGCATTCGTCTGGGACTCCCTAGACCCTCAGATGTTTCCAGTGTTTTTTGGAGTCCTCAACTAGCCCATCTGGCCAATGACTGTCCTGGTCAATGGAAATTAGTTGACGTGTGGATTATGGTTTGCTCTTACTCATTGAACCCACACACGTGTGCGTCGTGAAACAGGCTTCAACCTTGAGACACGACTGTGGCGCGACTCAGGCCATGTGGCTGGCATGTGACGGACCCTGTGTTTGTGCTCACAGGGTGGGGAACACTGCTACTATCAAGGGCGGCTGAGGGGACGGCCGGAGTCCTGGGCAGCTGTGTCCACTTGCCACGGCCTCTGGTGAGATCGCCTCGTCCCGGAACACACTAACGCGCCACGCGTGCCGGAAAACACTCCGGCAGGCGGCTAGCATTCTTACCAAACACTCTCTATCTCTCTCGCTCCTCAGTGGGATGTTCTCCGACGGGATGTTCTCGTATGGGATCGAGCCTCTTTCGGACGGGACCAATCGGGTTAGTGCGCGTGGGGCTGTGGGTACAGCGGGAGGGAACGACTCGCTGGATGAGGGCGGGTATGAATAATGCCGTGTCGATTGTGGACGCCGGCCATTGTATTTATTCCCGCCTGTGTCTCTCGTCCTTCACGTGGCTGCGGTCCAGACGGAGGGAGGACACCTGGTTCGTAGGATGCCCAACGTCCGACTGTCACCGGAGTGTCCAGGTACCGTCATCATAATCACCTGTCACGTCCCTCCTTGCCAGCGTTGCAGGAGCCAGGCTCCGCCCACCACTAACCGCGAGTACCTTTCGGCGGGGATGACATTGATATGGCGGTGGGTCCACCCTTTAGGATCAAAGTTCCTCAGGCCTGTCGGTTTTTCTGTCTGTCCAGGTTGCGCGGGGAGCAACGGAGGCCCCAGAGGGAGTGGTGCGCTTGAGGCGGAGCAGGAGCAGGGTAACAGGATCGGGGAGGCGCTGAGGCGCTCTAAGAGGCAGCTGCCTCGGAGGCCCACGGTTCAGTCAGAGACCAAATACATCGAGCTGATGGTGGTCAATGACTATGATATGGTGAGTTAGCACATCGCCGCCTGTGTGTGTGTGTGCCCGCACGCGTGTGTGTGTGTGCCCGCACGCGTGTGTGTGTGTGTGCATTTCTCTGACTTTGTGGTTTTTCTGCAGTTTGTGCAGCTGCGCCGCTCCACCAGCCAGACTAGGAACTTTGCCAAGGCGGTGGTCAATATGGCAGATGCAGTAAGAGCTCTGTTATCACTCCATTCTGGCATCCATAACAACTTATCACAGGGACATTAGACCCCGACATCCATAACAACTTATCACAGGGACATTGGACCCTGACATCCATAACAACTTATCACAGGGACATTGGAACCTGACATCCATAACAACTTATCACAGGGACATTGGACCCTGACATCCATAACAACTTATCACAGGGACATTGGAACCTGACATCCATAACAACTTATCACAGAGACATTGGACCCTGACATCCATAACAACATATCACAGGGACATTGGGCCCTGACATCCATAACAACTTATCACAGGGACATTGGACCCTGACATCCATAACAACTTATCACAGGGACATTGGACCCTGACATCCATAACAACTTATCACAGGGACATTGGACCCTGACATCCTTAACTTATCACAGGGACAGTTTACCCAGTGACAAGAACAATTTACTATCGATATCTTTAGCATCGGGCCACGTTCTTATAAGAAAGTTCTGGTAGTGATGGGATCCCAACACCCACCCAAGCTGTTGATGTTTTGTGTCGTGTCCTGCAGATTTACAAGGAACAGCTTAACACACGCATCGTGCTGGTCGCCATGGAGACCTGGTCGTCCAACAACATGATTACCGTGGAGGCCGACCCGTTGACTACCCTGCAGAACTTCATGAAATACCGGAAGGAGAGCGTCAAGGAGAGAAGTGACGTGGTGCACCTTTTCTCGTGAGCCCGGCCTGTTTCTGTCCTTGCAAAGAGAGGGGCGTCGATGTGTAATTCATCTTCTCTGTTTTTATTCCTCCTGTCTTCATTTTCATCCCAATTTTGTGCTTTTCAATCCGTGGTCATGCCCTTGTCTCACCGCAGCAACTCAAAGTGAACTCGAGAGAGTTGAAGATCACAACGTGTCCTTGTGCTTCTTAGTATGCTCGCCTAATGGGGAAGTAGTTGAGGACGTAAACATTTGGAGGAGAGAGCTTCCGTGGCAGAAATGATTACACCTGAACTAGAAAGTGCCAAATCCGCCACAAGGAGATTGAACGGTTCGGCATCCCTCCCACCAAGTGCCAGCACTTGCTTGTCTCCCGGGCATAGTTGGAATACTGCATCCGGGGACTCTAATCTGGGTCGGGAGGGTGCAGCTACACAGCAATGCTACATGGGAGTTGGAGTCCCCAAGATAGGGTTGTGTTCTGTTATGTCCAGCCCGGGGTCAATTGGTGGTTGCCTCTCAAATCATCTAATGTTTCACTTGGACGTGCTCTACTTTTGACCGAAAGGCTCCTGTTAGTGATGTGCCTAAGTGAGTGTGGTTGAGGAGCGTCATTGGGTTGGTGCTACAGGCTTGTCCTCTGTGTCCTCCAGGGGGCGTACCTTCCAGAGCAGTCGCAGCGGGACAGCCTTCACCGCCGGGGTGTGTTCTCTCACAAGAGGAGGGGGCATCAATGAGGTAGGGTTGACCTACTCTGTGTTTTCCACTGAGCTTCAAAGGTGTGTGACTCACTCGCTTTCACTGACGGCAGCTCAAGGTATAGCAACAAAGTTACTACATTTAAGAATGACTCATTTTTCATTTTGTTTAGTGTAATGCTGGTCAAAGGGAAAACCCATGATACTGTGTGTGTGTGCATGTGTGCGTGTGTATGTTTATGCATGTTTGTTTGTGTTCCAGTATGGGAATGTGGCTCCTACGGCTATAACACTCTGCCAGAGCTTGGGTCAGAACATTGGGATGAAGTGGAACAACATACGTAACTCTGCAGGTGAGAAGGATGAACACAGTTGAATAACGGATGAAGGAGGAAGGAGAGAGAAGGCTAAGTTATAGGTGTACGCTGGACTGCCCATGCTGCCATTGAAAGGAGGTAGGTGATTGGATAGAGGGAGTGACTGAAGGATGGACTGAGATTGTGATTGAGGTAGTGATTGAACGATGGACTGAGGGATGGACTGAGGTACTGTCAAAGTGACGAACTGAGGTTGTGACTAAGGGACGGACTGGGGGATTGAATAAAGGAGTGACTGAGGGATTGATTTAATGAGTGATTGAGGAATTGATTCATGGAGTGACTTAGGGAGTGATTTATAGAGTAAATGAGGAATTGATTTATGGAGTGAATTAGGGATTGATTCATGGAGTGCTTTAGGGATTGATTTATGGGGTGATTTAGGGATTGATGTACGGAGTGACTTAGGGATTGATTTATGGGGTGATTTAGGGATTGATGTACGGAGTGACTTAGGGATTGATTTATGGAGTGACTTAGGAAGGGATGTTTGTGTAGAAGTTAGGATGATGGGTGGCAGCAGCCAGTGGACAGAAACATGGTGTTGATGTAGGGTGTTGCGGGTGTAGGAAGGTGGGTGCTGTTACAGGGAGGTGGAGGCCAAAATGCAAGCTAAATGTTAGGTATAGGACTGCTGCGATTATTTGAGCCAGATCGCAATCATTTTTATTAAAACCATCTTTTTGCACAATATTTACATTTTTCAATATTTACATTTTCTACTAATATTCCAAGTCAAATTTTGTCATTTCCATCCATATTCTTAGATAATGCACATTAAAACGCATATATTCAAATATCTGTGGTCCCATTGCATATGTAGGTCTATGTTTAAAAATAAAATTAATTGTCCTTGTACATGTTCAACTGAGTTAATTAAATGAGCGTTCAAACACATTATGCTACATTAGGAAAGCCTATGTAATTGTTTCACTCTGTCTGTCTTAGGAGACTGCAGATGTCCTGATAATTGGCTTGGTTGTATCATGGAAGACACTGGGTAAAGACATGCATTACATCTCTCTGAAAAACACAAGCATTTATTTGAGTGATTTGGCTTCATCATCTCCAAAGTCATATCGTACAATGATTTGGCAAGCTACCGTCAAGCTACTGTCAAATCCATCTTGTACAATGAGTGATTCTTTGTCACAGACAGTAATGGTCAGGTCACAACATTTCTGAATAAATTGTCACATTACATTTGGCACTACAAAAACATTTTAATTGGCATTTCTTTCTCTCTCTTGCCCCACTCTGTCTGTCTGTCTCTGCCTGTGACTGGCTCTCTCTCCATCTGTCTCTCTGCCTGTTTCTGTCTGTCTGTCTGTCTCTGCCTGTGACTGGCTCTCACTCCGTCTGTCTCTCTGCCTGTTTCTGTCTGTCTGTCTGTCTCTGCCTGTGACTGGCTCTCACTCCGTCTGTCTCTCTGCCTGTTTCTGTCTGTCTGTCTGTCTCTGCCTGTGACTGGCTCTCTCTCCATCTGTCTCTCTGCCTGTTTCTGTCTGTCTGTCCGCCTGTCACTCTGCCTGTGACTGCCTGTCTCTCTGCCTGTTTCTGTCTGTATCTCTGTATGCATGTGTATATTTGTTCTACTGCTATAGATATTACTTGCCCAGGAAGTTCTCTCGCTGCAGTGTTGATGAGTACACTCAATTCTTGCTCCAGGGGGGAGGGAGCTGCCTCTTCAACAAGCCCAACAAGGTGAGGCCGGTGTGGGTGGAGGAGGTGTGCTGAGTCCTGGTGGTCTAGTGGGGAGTGGAGTGTAAGCCGTGGGCCCCTGGAGTGTTGATATATATAGCTTTATTAATTATCCCAATGTCCTAATTTCTCTATATTAGCTATTTACATACAGATTCTTCCCATCAATTATTATCTATTTTCCCTTTAACTTTCTCTCACTCCTTTATTCCTCCAATCTTCCTTCTGTTCCTTGCCCTCATTCTGTCCCTCCATTTCTCTTTCTCCATCTGTCCCTCTTTCTCTCTCTCTCTCATTCTGTCCCCCTCTCTCCGTTTCAGCTGCTGGACCCTCCGGAGTGTGGTAACGGCTTCGTAGAGGCGGGGGAGGAGTGTGACTGTGGGTCCCAGGTGGTAAGTGTCTCTGAAAGGCCCGAGAGATGAAACAAACTCCATGTTCCTTTCAAACAGTTGAACCGTGGACAGAGATTCTGTTAAACACCTAAAGGGACCTAATCTTAGACACATCCCACACAGTAAACCAGTAAAACAAAATGGCGGCATAAACGAAAGGCAGTAGTGATTTTATTCTGGGTTTTACATAAGGAAAGCTAAGCTAAGCCACAGCCTGCCCTGGCAGTTGGCATTCCCCATATTGAGCGCAGCCCTGTGTCCGTGTGTGTGTTGATTTAGGAGTGTGTCCGTAGTGGAGGGGCGTGCTGTAAGAAGTGTACGTTGACCCATGATGCTATGTGCAGTAACGGACTGTGCTGCAGTGGCTGCAAGGTGAGTTCAGTGGATGTGGATCCTACGTTAGGAGCATGCAGTCTTTTTTTCATCCAGAATCTTCAGTTGTCAGAATGCAATTGAAATTCACGATGAACCTTTCATTGTCCCAGAATGAAACGGGTTTAGCAGCAAAGAGCGCTTAACAAGTTAATCTCTGTAGCAGACACACATTGCTATGACTCCACAGTACAGAGGCAGTACATCTAGTAGTAGTTTGTCAGTGGTGGGTCAGCAGCTGTACTGTGGGCTGTACTGTCATGTAAAAATAGAACAAATAGAACAGGCCTGGAACCTCTAATTGGACTGGTGATATTCTGGGTACAGTTATGTCGCCAACACTAACTTGAATGGGAATGCCTGTTCTATTTGTTGCACTTCTGTGCGGCTACTATGCTGGCCACATCCCTTGCGGGGAAGTGTGTGATGAGGGGAAGTGTGTGATGAGGGGAAGTGTGTGATGAGGGGAAGTGTGTGATGAGGGGAAGTGTGTGATGCGGGTCTAAAGACTGCCCTTCTTGTTGAAGTACGAGCTGAGGGGAGCCGTGTGCAGAGAGGCCGTGAATGACTGTGACATCCCAGAGACCTGCACTGGAGACTCCAGCCAGGTACTGCACACTGCAATGTCACCCTGTTGCATGCTGGGAAACAGAGTCTGAGGGCGCATGGGTTGGTCTGAAGTAAATCAAACTACTGTGTTATGTTGCAGTGTCCTCATAACGTCCACAAGCTGGATGGATACATGTGTGACAGTAGCCAGGTAAAGGACAACTTTTTTTGGCGTGCAATTAGTGTCTCCTTGAGTACTGTCTGTACTGACCTAATCCCTCGCACACCTTTGTTGTCTCTCTTTGTCTCATCTCCCTCCCTGTCTCTCAGGGTCGTTGTTATAACGGCCGGTGCCGGACTCTCGATGGCCAGTGTAAAGCACTCTGGGGCTACAGTAAGCATTTCTGAGACAGTTGTGTAATGGGTGTCTGTCACGGTACACCCCCGAAACGACGACTCCTTCATCAACGGTCACTCTCGCCACGTACATCGCTCTTCCCATAGCAATCCTATGCCATCTTCTGGGCAGATATGGAAGTGCATCTGAGACACAGATGGTCACGGTGTGTGTGTGTGTGTGTGCTGTCTCAGATGCAGCTGACAGGTTCTGCTATGAGAAGCTGAATGCCGAGGGCACGGAGAAGGGAAACTGCGGTCATAGTTCCGAGGGCCTGGGATGGCTGCAGTGCAACAAGCCGTAAGCTCCCATATGGTGAACTCCTACAACCTGGAGAACTGCCACACCCGGGGGGGGGGGACAGTTCTTCACCTACTCTCTGGTCTTCTCCCTCCTTCCACCAGGGATGTGTTGTGCGGTTTCCTGTTCTGTGCCAATATGACGGTAAAGCCAAAGTTTGGTGATCTGCAGGGGGAGGTGACCAGTCTTACTATCTACCACCAGAACAAGTACATCGACTGCCGGTGAGTTGGACCGCCTATACCACTGATGGTGTTCCGAAGGACGATCTGATGGATCCATCCCAATCCACAAGCGACCCTTCATGTCTTTATTTTCTGCTCTCGCATCTAAGTTTTGTGTGTGTATGTGTGGGTGCTTGTGTGTGCGTGTGGGTGCTTGTGTGTACGTGTGGGTGCTTGTGTGTACGTGTGGATGCTTGTATATGTGTTTGTGTGTGTGGGGGGATGCTTGTGTGTGTGGGTGGGTGTGTCTGTGTTTCCAGAGGAGGCCACGCCCTGCTGGAGGACGGGTCTGACCTGGGCTATGTGGAGGACGGTTCTCCTTGTGGCCCCAACATGATGTGTCTGGAACGCCGTTGTCTCCCCGTGGCGGCGTTCAACCTCAGCACCTGTCCAGGCTCCACGCCGGCACACACCTGCTCCGACCACGGGGTGAGTAGCCACCGTTCACGGCTGGGTCAACACAAGAGTTGTGGCGGATTGGCTCGCTGGGATTTGGTTGTGACTGATAGCGCAGAGTCATCTTGGTTAACCGGATTTCTTAGGTCTTACGGTCGGTCAGACGCTTGATTTTTGGGTTGATTCCTTAACGGTCCGAGAATATATCTGGGTCAAACTGCGGTGCTAGTATTGTTTTTGAACTGCAGTGCTAGTAATGTTTTCGAAATGCGGAGCTAATAATGTTATCAAACTGCAATGCTAGTAATGTTATCGTGGTCTGTCTACCAGAAGATGCCACTTTTCTATTTTTTTTTAAATCTTTATCTTTCCCTCTTTCATCTCTGTTGCACTCTGTCTCTCTCCCTCAGACGTGCAGTAACGAAGTGAACTGTATATGTGACAGGGACTACACGGGGAAGGATTGCAGTGTGTTTGACCCCATTCCCGACCCCACACCGGCCGTCGGTACAGAGAAGAAAGGTAAAGGACTCAGATTGTACCTCCACCATCAGTCCACTCGCCTCTCTCTGTTTGTCTCAGTCTCTGTCCCTGCCCCTCTCACTGTCTGTTTGTCATCCAGTCTTTGGTGCACTAGGACTGTTAAATACCTCTAGTTTAGCTTTTGTAGAGACCTCAAGAAGACAGGAGAGTAGGACCTGTCATGGAGCCCTCTTGGGCCTGTCATGGAGCTCTCTTGAGCCTGTCATGGAGCTCTCTTGGGCCTGTCATGGAAGCTCTCATAGGGACAAAAACCCAACACATCTTAAAGAGAAAAAGACAGAACTGAGACAGTTACAGAACTGAGAAAGCAACTAGGCTCCTTTTTAACTGCTCCCTACTCTCTCCCCCCATTCCACTCCCGTACCCAACATGCTGGACCCTCCCCTCTCATTCTCTCTTCCATCATCTCTCTTCAGGTATTTCTTTTCCTCTCTTTCGGTCTCTCTCAGTGTGTCTCTCTGTGTTTGTGAGGGATGTTGTTGTTTATGTACAGGGCTGTCCTCTGATGTGTGTTTTCGGTGGTTTTATTTTGTTCCCTTCCGCACCCGACCCCCCCCCCCCCCCCTTCCTCTGCCCAGGTCCCAGCGGAACCAATATCATTATAGGGTCCATCGCAGGCGCTATTCTCCTGGCAGCTATAGTCCTAGGGGGAACAGGATGGGGATTTAAGTAAGAGTTCTGGCATGCTTCTCTGTACCTGTCTGCTTGTTCTCCAAAGGCCCCCCACCCGGATCACGCCCTTTTAAACCAAATGAGACGTCCCCAACCGCGGGGACGGGGGTGGGGTCAGGTTTTATTTCAGAATAGTTTTGAAACATGCAATGGTATTCAGGTTGATTCGGGGGCTTCCACTTCCTCCCAGCGTGCACCCCGGATTGGTTGCCCCCATCTGTCCGTTCGGGGACAGGAGTGGACCATCCTCCTTTATAGTATACCAGACATCTATAGACATTCCCTGCCTCAGGTGTAACGTTCACCATTACCGACCTTTCAGTTCGGCTCCTCGTCAGGGCCACCTTCAACGTAGTGTCCACTCAGTCGTTAGTGCCCTACAGAGGCTGGCCTTGCCGCACTGGCTTTTCTCCACAGGGCTCTGGCTGTGTGCATGCCTGGCCTGCAACCGCTTGTTCTCTCCGTGAGTCCCTGACCCAAAGGGACTACACTGACATCGTCCTCACCCGACATCGACAATTATCCAATGTCTGTCACTTTTCGAATTTCACTCAAATTCAAAAGGACTTTGCTTGAAACATTTCCCCAGTCGCTATGTTTCCTGGGAAGTTCGACAATCCTTCTGAGGTCAGGGGCAACTGAGTGTGTGTGTGTGTGTGCATGTGTGCATGAGCTGTGACCCAGTGGAATCTGACGGGCCAACCCGGGGGGAAGGTCTCCTGTCTGGGTAAAGCTATGGACTCTAGGCCCGGGGGAGACCTTCTGTATGTTATGGCAACGGGAGGAATACTGTAGTTGATTCCATATCGCATCAACCTGCTTCCGTTGATAGATGCTTTGAAACGGTATTTAGACCGATACACAAAATACAAAGCTGGTTGAGTACTAGTAATTATGTAATTTCCTGCTGGTGATAATATTTGATTCATTTATCACTGCTTTCTTCAACTTGATGCCTCTTTTTGCATGGTCATGTGGCATAAAAACAAATACTACAGGTTTTTTGTTTTGAAGAAAAGCAAAATGAAAATATTCAAAATTAAAACATTTAGAAAATGTTGCTTTAGTGGCTTAAGATCATGTTTGTGTATAAAGCCCTATTTTAGCTGAAGCCTGCTGATAGATATTAGTACTGTTCCCTTAATTAATTTGCTATGCTGGTTTTGTCAGACTTTACAGACATTTGAACCAATAAGGAGAATCAGTTATTATATTACAAAAATAACAGTCCGGATAGACGTGTCATAAATATGGACTCGACGGAAGCAGTGTTATTTATGTCTTTCAATGGGCTTCATACCATGGTGTTAAAGTGCTCCGGTCATCTCATGCTGTACTGTTGTGGGGCCATCTTCTGTCTGTTCCCGTTACTGATGGATCTCTTTTCCTCGTGTTTCCCACTATGATGCTCCTCCTTCTTCCTGGTTGAAGGAATATCCGCAGAGGAAGGTACGACATCCTTCATCACCTTCACCCGATTATCTCATCCCACCATCCACTTTTGTTCAGCTGCCTTTTCGAAAGACCTTATACCTTCTACTCTCTCCTTTTTCAGATCTGGTGGAGGATAGGAAGTCTGTCCGTCTGTCTTTGTCTGTATTCTCCTGTCTTCCTCACTGTGTATCGTTTCCACATCGGAGAAGAGGGAAATAATTACAAGTCTTCCACTCCTGTCCTGAGCCTCATCAAACCTCTTCCAATAGCAACTCCTGTCTTGTCCTGTCCACTTGTCCACTTCCTGTTTGTCCGCCTGTGGAGCACCTCCTACATTGCATACCAGCCAATCATGTTCCTGTTTGGTTGCTAACCAATCAGCCAATCAGGATTGTCTTTGCCCTGGCCATGGTTGGGGTTGGCCACTGGAGGGGTGTCAGGTTGTTTTCTCCCTGCCAATCACCTATAGGTTGTATGTGCTTAAGTGACTGCATAGTTACTTTTCCTTTGCCTAGGAAAGTCCAATGAAGAACATGTCAATGGTGGACCAACTCGGAATGAGGACTCCTTTCCCATGCTTGCCTGGGAACACACTTCTGGCCACCGTCTGCGAATGCTCGCCATATGTTTATTGAAACTTTTGAAAATCATAGATTATGAATATTAAAATAAAAGATGACTCTTAAAGATGACAATGTATCAGCGGAACTGCCCATGTCAGAAAGGCCTTGTGAAGTGATTAAATAAGAACTCGGGTCAAACATTACCTAGCTACAACAGCCAGGATGTGATCCAAGAGGAATCCTGCATTGCACTTGTTCACAGGCCGTTTCCAAAGAAAGAAGAGCAACCTAATGCTAATGACTGTGAGACAACGGCCGTAGACTATTCAAAAGTCCCTGGAGGGTTGAGAGGTTTTCAGTCGATTGTCAAAGTTTAATTCTTGTCTATTGCCGAAACAGTGTTGAGATGTAGGGTGGCGACATAGACCCTTTTTTGACCTTTGTTTTTGGATCATATTTTTAAAAAAGCATCAGAGACCGTAACTCAAACGTAGATCTACCAACATAACATTCCATATAGTGTTAGTCAACAGAGCTCACCAGTTTGTCTCTGTTTTTCTTCACCACTTTCTTAAATGGCCCAAAGTTTGTATGGTAAAACTGAGGTTAAATCTGTTTAAGCGTGTGTGAGTGGGTGTGATAGATAGATAGTCAGAGTAAAACCAACATTTTAGTGAGTGAGAGATTTTTTAGAGAACGCCAGGTGAACGAGAAAGTGTATTTGTTAAGTTTGGGACAGTTGTGCCCTTGTACACCGTGACACTCCTGCCAACAGAACTGGTAGATCGTTTTAGGTTTTTACGTTCGGACATAGTTTGCTTCCTGTTACCTGTCTTTGAGCTTTGGAGCCAATGGCAACACACCTACCAAACCACGTTTATGTAACAGCCAGACATGCACTATTCTGTAGTATGTGAGATCACATACACATGTACACCTGTGTGTATATATATATATGTGCAAGCTAATAAGGAATGTTGAATACACTGGTTTGGGGTTTGGGGGTAAACATGTTGTTTAAAAAATGCTGTGTTAATCTTGATACATTTAATATATTTCAACTATGTATATTTGTCTCCTGCCATACAACTGTATATGTCTCCTTTAAGCCATTTCTAGCTGTCTGTCTGGCAGTCACACTGCCTAATGAGCTAGCAACCTGGCCATCTATCTGTATTCCAGCTGTCAGCCTAAAGGTCAGCTAAATATTGTACATTTGTTGGTAGGCTCTTACCCCATGACTGAATGTAATGACCTCAGGAAAGGATGTAATGACCCCAGGACAGAATTTTATGACTTCAGGACAAAATGTTATGACCCCAGGATGCCCCTCCCAAACATAGGTTAGATGAGGTGGTAGTATGGGACCGTGTAGCAATGCCAAGACAAGCCAGTCGGGTATATTAGCTGTATGGAGAAGTCAACCTGGTATATTAGCTGTATGGAGAAGTCAACCTGGTGTATTAGCTGTACGGAGAAGTCAACCTGGTGTATTAGCTGTACAGAGAGGTCAGTCTGGTATGTGAGCTGTATTTAGAGGTCAGTCTGGTATGTGAGCTTTATTTAAAGGTCAGTCTGGTATGTGAGCTGTATTTAGAGGTCAGTCTGGTATGTTTGCTGTATGAAGAGATCAATCTGGTATATTCACTGTAGGGTGAAGTCATTCTGTTATACTAGCTGTAAGGAGAGGTCAGGGTGGTATACCGACTGTAAGGAGAGGTCAGGGTGGTATACTAGCTGTAAGGAGAGGTCAGGGTGGTATACCGACAGTAAGGAGAGGTCAGGGTGGTATACCGACTGTAAGGAGAGGTCAGGGTGGTATACTAGCTGTAAGGAGAGGTCAGGGTGGTATAC
>JACXGK010007874.1:0-13563 GCA_016801125.1 Novumbra hubbsi
AATGAAAATGGGTTTAATCCTTTAAACAAACAAACAAACTCTGCACGGACTGTAAACGGAAAATGAAAGGACTAACTTACATAAAACGTTGTACAAATAACGTGTAGAGCATTCACTGTAAAAGAGGAATTAAACAAAGACAAACCGTGAACGTTGTTGAGACAAACAGAACAAACAATAAACCACACCGGGTGTGGTGGAAAACTAACCTAAGTAGGCTCCCCAATCAGAGTCAACTGAATGCAGCTGCTCTGACTGGGGAGCCCACAATGGCATAGAGAGGGCTAGAGGCCACACAATTAGTCCTGCCCCGAAATGGCCAGGGGCTCGCAGCCAGGGCATGACAGGGTCCTACTTAATAATTGATTACATCTTTATTTGTTGCCATATATCCACACGCAATAACCCTTAATGACAACAGGCTAGTGTGTTTTTAAAAACGTTTTGTAATTTTTTGGAATAGAAAATCAATATGCATTAAGCATCCACATATTTTGCCATGACTCTCCAAAAATGCCGCATCGTGTGTCCTTCGATAATTCTTGAGAAGTGTCTAGAACTGGACTGGAGTCCACCTGTAGGATAAATTGATTTAGGAAGACACACACCCGACAGCAAACAGTACCACACTTAATGATGCACGTCAGAGTAAAAACAAATCCTTGAAAACAATGGACTCTCCAGAGCCCTCCATAGACCAAGTCGTGGCATAGACCCAGGGACTGTCATGAAAGCATCTGGCCGAAGGAACTGGCCCTCGGTCAGGGAGGTATCTGAAATGATCCCAACGGCCACTCAAACTGTGCTTCAGGGAATCCCAGCAGACATGCAAAGAACCAGCCAGAAGAACAACATTTCTTGCAGCCCCCCATCAATCAGGCCTTCATGGTAGAGTGGCTAAACGGAAGCCTCTTCTGAGTAAAAGGCATATGACACGCTGCCGGGAGATTGCCTTACGGCACTTAAAATACCCCGAGAGCATGAGGAAACAGATTTTCTGGTCTGATGAGACCAAAATCAAAATTTTAGGCTTGAATGCCAAGTGATACGTGTGGCGGTGGGGACTGGTAGGCTGGTCAGGGGGAAGGGGAAGGATGAACAGAGCCAAACACAAAGAGGTCCTCTGCATGGAAGAATGGGAGAAACTGACCGAATCCGGGTGTGGAAAGCTAGAGGTTTTTCCCATGTAGACTTGGAGCAATGATGGCTGCCAAAGGTGATGCTACAAAGCACTACAAATAGGATCTCAACACTTGAGATATTTCAATCTTTTATGAATTGTCATGAAATATTATTATGTCGAGCTTGAAAAGAAAATCCAATACACAATAAAATCTGAAAAAAGTACAGGGGGTTTGAATTCTTTCAGAACGCACTGTAGATTTCTGTTAAATGCTGTTGATGTGCACATTTACCTGTTTACAGCACTTCCACGGTTTGTACTCTTTTACATCCCTTGGACTTCCCCTGATGAGAAGGTGAAATCCAAAGTCACACTTTTGATTTTGCTAGTCCAATGCAAAGTATATCATAGTTTGACAAAACGATAGCATGTTCTCGAAAACATAAGTCATCACAATGAACACTCTTCATTGGGCTTTATATTTAGGGAATATGAAAACTCCTACATAAACATACATGCTTCACCATTTATTGCTACGTTCTTTTTTGGAACTATGCAATAACCATTTTACGACTGTGTATTGTTACAGAGAAACACATTAGGCAAACACAGGGTTAGAAACCTAGCTTTATGTCCAGCGTTTGCATAATGTGTTTCTTTGTAATAATAATTTTATAGCGGTGAAAAACAGATCTGTTTTTATTATCCTGTGCTTTTACATTGTGTTTCATTGGCTTTGTACCCAGTTAAACGTCTACACTAATTGGGCTTTACACTAGTAAAGCCTGTGTGTTTTAGGGCAGAACCACTGAACACAAAATGATATTTTTTTTTTGCATGTTATGACTGGTTTTGTTATTGTAGTACTGAAGGTTGCCACAGCAGGGCAACAGATCTAAAGAGACTTGTATGTCACATTTCCAGTGTACTTACAACCGGCAAGGTAGCACATTTAAAAAGGCAAATTTAAAATGTGAAGACGAGTAAAAATGAAATATTTGCATTAATATTGAAAGATGTAAATTTTATTTCCTGGAATAGGTATTGAATCTAATGTGATTTCCTAAGTGCACTAAAGCTGGGCCACTATATTATCCTGTTCTGATTGACCCCAGAAACCAATGGGAGGCCAAAGGGGTGGCGAGACCAAATGTATTGTGTGTATGCTTGTGGGCGGATAAGTAAGTATATGGACGTTGATTCAGCTATGTGAATTGCTTTTTAAAAAACGTTGATTTCCACATGTGACTGACTAATATGTCGTTGTCGACACAATGTCCCCATGTTACGCATCCCCGCTGTGCTGAGTAAACCAAACAAAAAGAAAAGACTAATTCCGCGGTTCGATCGGCCCATCAAGTTTGCTAATAAGATGCTGATTTATTTAAATGGGAAAGTGAAACTGTGAAATACCAAAAAGGATCTGATGGGAAGAAACTGATGGCTAAACCCTCTTGACCTTTCCACCCCGGCCATTACGGTCGGACTGGCGGCACCTGCTTGGTAATTAAAGTGCAAATGCGACTGCACCCCTTCCACCACCCACCTCCACCTCCACCACCCACCTCCACCACCCACCTCCACTCTGGGCCCAACATTCACCATCTTCTCTCTCTCCCTTTCTGCTCGCTTTCTCTCAATTAGGCGGTGGCCTCTAATGTAGATTCTCATTACCGAGAGCAAATTGGTTTTAAATTCTGAGTCCATCAAAGGCTGAGTAATCTAGGGGCCTATGTGTGATCGGCCAAGCCTTCGCAGCATCACTATCAGCCCCATTTCGCTTCCGTGGCACCAAAAACTGGCCTCAAAGTGCTGTTCTAATACCTTTGTCTTGTGTGTGCCGACCAAAGGCCCAGACTTTAATGCACACACACACACATATGTTCCATTTTACATTTTAGTTTAGTGTCAATATGAAAGCAAAAAGCAACGTGAGAAAAATATCTTCTTTACCCTATTCCTTTCTAATCCACTGTTCCTTGTGACAGTTTCAGGTTGGAGTCACATTTGCGAGCGTGCCCCTGCCTCCACGGGTACGTTGTGCTCGCTGATGGGGAGGATTTATTCCAGAGGGGGACGAGAGGCGGGGAGGGGTGGGGGCACTTAGAGGGGATTTGCTTTCGTGTTACTCTGTCACAAGCTCACAAGCCCCCACAAACTCCATGAGAACCAACGGCTGCCCTCCAAAGACACAATGGTAATCCACTCCCGGTGAGAATTTAAGTGTGTTTGCTCGGCAGTGTTTGTTTGCCGCTGCGGCAGGAATATTCCACGGGTAGTTCCCGCCTCGTTGCGGTTCACTCCTTTGTCGTTCTTGGAACCGGCGGATGAATGCCAAGCTTTCGGAGGCGAGGGAGGACGGACAGGGGCTCAGTTGCTTCAAAGCACGGCGACAAAAGGCCAGATAGCTGTTTGCCACTGCAAGTATCGTGGTGACGGCTGCAACATGGCCAGTTGAGCCGAATCTCTCGGAGCACATGGGTTTCACACAAACACTTTGTGGAGAGAAGACCCGCTTAAGCTCCACGAGCAAGGGGATGAGGCAGCGGGGAAGAAGTCATGAAGAAGTGTTGAAGATGAGGTCTTGTGTTCCACGTTCACGGAATGTATTTTGTATCCATGTGACAATGAAATGATATGTTAATGATAGGTTAAGAGCCTCAAAGGTATCTTTATTGCTCAAGCCTTTAGAACGTGCAAGCAAACACTTGTTTGGGCCATTGACATCTGCCATCATCGGGTTCTTCCAATCACAGAGCAGATCAATCTGTTAGCAAATCTACAAGGTGGTTGGACACGGCTCATGATTAGCATATCTTTTTGTGCACTTTGAAACAAGGAACTGAAGGTTAAAAGAAAGCAACATATGAAATGTACTGGTTCTTTACGTTTCTCCATGTGGTATAAACTGTCGAAGGTTGTTGTCTACTTGCTTAAATGGCTTGTGACATAAGATGATTTAATTAAAAACCTCCAAAATAGTGCCCAAGCTTATATTGTTGCGTGAAACCCCTCTCAGGTGACCCAAGCGATGTATGGAAATACGCAAGAAATTGCAAATTGGTTAATTATCCTATTAATATGTCAGTTTACTTCGGTTGCAGGTTTGTCACTGGATACCAATCAAATTAGTACAAAGAGTGATGAATATCTCAGTAACAACAGACAGATGTAGTGTTACATTGAGAGCAGTTAGACAGGGTATCAGAGACATTTGTTCTGGAAGGAGAGGAGAATATACTCATATTTCCACATGTTCATGAAAGGACAAAAGCTGGAAACCAGATTAGACAGAGAGCAGAGACACAGAGCTCACGTGGGGATTGAACCGGGATCCACGCCACAGGGGCGTGTGGAAAGGGGGGGGGGTTGTGTTTGGGGGGATTGAGAGCGTACAGTTCTGGAGGCGAGAGTGTTAACCACTCGATCAGCCTCTGGTCCCTATCAGAGACATTCTGATTGTGTTCTTTTTTTGTGTCTATGTTTGGAGATTAATGGTGTCTTGGGAGAGGGAAGGCTCCACCAGCTCCATTTTTCACCCCTCATTAAAGGCGAGGATAAATAAAGGGTACGGACATGAGCTGGTTGCCAATAAGCAGCATACGTCCAAGGTAATGAGTACCTATTTGAGTCGGGCACTACAATATGCAGCCCTATGACTTCAGAGTGAACAATATATATATATATATCTATCTACACTGCTCAACAATAGGGAACACTAAATCACACATTGGGTCTTGATAAAGGAAATATATTAAAGATCAAAATCTTCCCTGTACATCGTGTAACTAATTGAGAATAACATTACTTAGCAACGGTCAACCAAAATCACACCGAAAATCTAAATCACAGGCTGTTCCAGCTTGTGTGAACTTCATCACGGCAGCTCATAATGTGACTCAGTCAGTGTGTCTGGCCCCCAAATGCCTGCATATACTCCTGACAACGTCTGGGCGTGCTCCTGACGAGTTGGCGGATGGCATCCTGGGGGGGATCTCCTCCCGGACCTGGATCAGGGCGTCAGTGAGCTCCTGGCCCGTCTGTGGCGCTACTTGGCGGCCCTCACTGATACATGACGTCCCGGAGGTTCTGGATTCAGGTGTGGGGAACGTGAGGGCCAGTCAGTGACATCAGTGCCTATGTCATCCAGGAACTGCCTACATACTCTGGCCAGGCGTTGTCTTTCACCTGTAGAAACCCTGGTTTCACTGCCCCAGTGTAAGGTCTGACGATGGGTCTGTGGATTTCATCCTGGTACTTAACAGCAGTCAGGTTACCATCGACCGGCACGTGGAGGTCTGTGTGACCCTCCAAGCATATGCCTCCCCAGACCATCATTGTCCGACCACCCAACCGGTCTTGCTGGATGATGTTTCAGGCAGCATAACATTCACCTTGGTGTCTCCAGACTCAGTGTGAACCTGCTCATATCTGTGAAAAGAACAGGGCACCAATGGCAGAATGGACAATTTTGACTGTTCTTCTTCTGGTATCTCCTCCATCTCTTGAGACTGAACTGGGAGACACAGCAAACCTTCTTTTGAAAGCACAAATGGATGTGCCACCCTGGAGGAGCTGGACTACCTGTGCTACATGAATGGGCTACAGGTACCGCCTCAAGTTACCTTACGAGTGTCCACCACCTGCAAAGATATTCTCTTTTTGGAGGTTGTCTTGCTGTTGCCTTTCAAATGTAAATCAAAAGCCAACATTATTGGAATTCCCTGACTGGCCATATATGTGTCCAGAGCACTCCTCAACCTCAGACAAATCATGCCTACTCTGATGTGAAATGGGACAAGGTAGTGGACTGCTTTCAACATAAACCAGAAGCTTACAGCTTCATATATGCTTCTGTCATAAACAATGCAGTAACGCAACCTTGTATTTTGAAATATGATTGTTGTAAAGTGATTGCAGTATACATAGAGACATTTACAAAGTATGTTATTTAAAAGGTCAATCTGCAGTTGCTTCATACTGTAAATGGTATAACTTTTAAATGATTTAAGCGCGACACACACACACATTAATTATTAAAAGATATCACTCTTATAGTATTACGGCCAATTGTTATACACTATCAGGACCCAGAATATATGCTTGTAAAACTAAATTGTTGATAAACAATGTAATTGTAAACAAACATTGCTTGGCCTCTAATTTATATTTTTCAAAAACTCTATGAACGAATTAAAGAAATTCAAGATTCATTCCCCCAGAATGGCAGATCTACTGTACTCAGAAGAGGTTATCTGCCTTTTTTGGCCTTGCCTTGCTAGTTGGAAGCAATCAAGTTGTTGGTTTTTGCTCTCAATTGGCCAGTTGTGTAGCAACTGAAGTTGTGAAGTTGTGTAGCAGCTGCTTTGTTATGGTTACCTTGTTAAATTATTGTCAGGGTTGACAGTAATCAGAGGAATTTAGGTGTCTTTTTCTTTTCTTAGTTGGCCTTGTGTAAGGACTGGAGTCGCGTAAGCGAGGATGGGACCCAATTGCACTAAGTAACTTAGATAAAGGATCAATAGGACAGGGATGGCTGGATGAGTGGATGTTGAAGAGGGCTCGGATATAACAAGCTTAGCGTGGTGCTCGGACGAGACGAGCGTTTGTTGGTTTGCATAGACTGAGTAGTCGAAAAAAGGAGCTGCGTAATGCAGGAGCCGTAACTGGAAGACAAAATTACTACGTTGTTTGTACTGGCAGTGAGCCGGTGGAACTGGGGTGCTTATGTAGGGCACTGATGGGAATGATGGGGAACAGGTGTGTGTAGTTGATGACTGAGGTGCTTAGTTACTGGTGCTTGTAGTAGCACCGCAGGACCGCCAGAGGGTGCGCTTGGGCCCGAGTTGGAACGGTGTCAGGGTGGAACCCTGACACCTTGTCTAGCTAAGTTGAAGCAATCAGGTAGATTGCTCTATGGAATTGTGGAGCATTTACTTTGTTTTTACTCACTCATGCATTGCAACTGGCAGACCACTTTTACCAGGTGACATGGAGAGGATTGGTGTCTGCCACACAGCCTTTTACTACAGGTGTTCCCCAAGGATCTGTTCTGGGCCCTTTCCACATCTCTCTGTCCACTAAGTCTCTTGGCTCCGTCACATCTATCCTCATATGGTCATTATTTTCACTGCTATACACACAACTCACCTCTCACACCTTTTCTCATCCCTCAAGGACATAAAGGTGACAATAGCCATATCCGCCTGCCTGGCCAACATCTCTGCTTGGATGTCGGTCCGCCAACTCAAATGTAACCTTGACAGGACTGAGCTGCTCTTCTCTCGCGGGTGGGCAGGCTCTCTCATGACACCCGCTTCTTTGCACTTGACACTGTACACCAGTTAAGGCCTTCCTCAACAATTTGTTCTGCCACCTCTGGGATTTTGGCTGTCCCTTACCCATTGGGGCAGCTCCCGATCCACTCAATCAAATCTTCTGGCTTTGCTCCAGAATGGTGGAACCCTCATTCATTTGATCCTAAAACAGCAGAGGCTCTACATATCTTCTAAAAACTTTCTAAACTCAACTGTTCATAGAGTATTTGAAATAGTTGCACTCTGTCAGTTGTCTTATGTGAATTTTAGTTTTTGTTTATTATTTGTATGGTCTTCTTTCCAGCACTGACCTTTGACCTTTGCTGATAACTAATGAATTGATTAGCATGCATTTACTGCTAATCTGTCTGGTTGGTTCCCCTAGCCCTTTTGAAATGTATCCACTTACTGTAAGTCGCTCTGGATGAGAGTCTGCAAAATGACAAAAATGTAAAATGCACGCAATGTAGTGAAAATGCATGCACCAAGAACCGCAAATCACTTGCAATAACATCTGCCAAATTGCCTGAATGTAAATGTGTAACGGTGGTGGGGTGACAGCTTTATTGTCGTTTGAACATCAGATTGCTCTTTTAATTAATAACCGGATGCGTCATGGCACCGATTTGCCTTCCTGCTACACAGCTGGTATCCCCGACATAACGTCCTCACCTCCTCTCCTGCTGTAGAACCCACTCCTTTTGTGCTCCTCTGTCTGTGTGAGAACTGTTGTAGTGACTTCTTGCTGCACAGAAAGGGCAGAGAAAGCTTCTCCCACTTTTGTTTGTGGTACAATTGAGCGGGGGAAAGGTTGCTAAATTCTATTAAACCCATAGCAACCCCTGGTGGGAAAAGCATGTTTTACCAATTAAAGTCAGTAGAAATCCGAAAACTGGTTGACTGTAATGACAACATCAGACTGCGATAGCATATAGTAATTACTAGTACAGTGATGTAAAACAACAAAAACCTTCTTTTCATCTGCACGTAATTTATTTTAAAGTAAATTTGCTGTCAAAGTGTCAAAAATGTCTTGGGTAATTAAAAAGGTGCATCATATAAAGTCTGAACCCTGGCCATTATCTCTGCGGATGTCTCAGGAGGACTTGGAATGTACACAAACATGTCTTTAACCAGAAAAAATTTAACAATTTGACTGTGCTTTTTAGCAATTTTCTCCATTATTACTCTCTCCCTGTCTCACGCTCCCTGTCTCACGCTCCCTGTCTCACGCTCCTGTCTCACTCTCCCACCCTGTCTCCCTTTCCCACTCTCTCTCCTTTTCCCCTCTCTCTTTCCCTCCTAGTGTTCTCCCTTGGAGAGTTGCCCCTCAAACAACTTCCGGCGTTTGGAAACGGCTTAGTCTGTTTGGCCAGAGAGATTGAGGACAGCCCCTGAGCTCTACTGCCTGTTCTTACTAGGGGTCGATAAATGGAAGAATGAGTAATTACTGTGCCGTGATTTAAGAGAGGCTACTCGAGCAAAGGGAGGCCAGTCGGGTAAGAAGGACTCACAAACATACAGTTTCAAAGTCTTTTTTTTTCACACACGTTTCATAAGATGTCGTCGCAGACCAAGGCGAAACGCCCTGAAAGAATGTACTGTGTTGAATAAAGGAACGCCGTTATGGTTATGAGCAGTTCATTAAAACACGAAAAAAAATCTACAGACACAATGAAAAAGACAAATGTAACGTGTACGAGATATAAAACAAATAGGCGCGGGTGAAGGCTGACCATTGCTCAGAGTCAAACACTAACGCAGAGTAACAGGTATCAGTATCTGCAGTATTTACACGCGTGTTAAGAGGGGCTGTGGGGCCATTTTAAAATGTGCATTATTAACAGACATTATCCTGTAGGCATAATGTACTCAAATCCCCCTGATAAAATATCTCAGCATTCTGTATTGCTCGTTTCAATTTGATGACGTTATAAAATCCTAATCATAATCTCACCTCAGCTCACATTAGCGGCCAGAAGGTCACTAGTCGGACAACCATGTCATTTTAACTCTGTGCTACGCTCATCTTCTTAGCTAAGCTAGTAATTTGTCATAATATCCACTGTAACACATAGACACACATACCCTAACAACTACCCATCTCTCCCTGTCCAGGTAGTGTTAAGACATTCCACTTTCCCTGAGAGCTCAGCTCATCTACAACCAGCCCACGATTCCAATGGGTTCCACCCTGCAATGTGGCGGGGATATGCTCCACCTCCTACCACACAAAACATGTAGAGTCATAGACAGAACAAGCACTGAGGCAGCCTGCTGGAGGGGCAGGGCCATTCTGGTCCTTGTGGAGAAGCCAGACGTAGACAGATATTTTGCTGGCTATTTGTCTCCCAGTTAGGGTGGGGTCATGAGCAGACCATCCTGATGTAACGGAAACAGTCTTAATCAGACCATCCTGATCTGACAGAAAAAGTGTTAATCAGACCATCCTGATCTAACAGAAACAATGTTAATCAGACCATCCTGATCCAACAGAAACAGTGTTAATCAGACCATCCTGATATAACAGAAACAGTGTTAATCAGACCATCCTGATCTGACAGAAACAGTGTTAATCAGACCATCCTGATCCAATAGAAACAGTGTTAATCAGACCATCCTGATCTGACAGAAACAGTGTTAATCAGACCAACCTGATCCAATAGAAACAGTGTTAATCAGACCATCCTGATCCGACAGAAACAGTGCTAATCAGATCATCCTGATCCAACAGAAACAGTGTTAATCAGACCAACCTGATCTGACAGAAACAGTGTTAATCAGACCAACCTGATCCAATAGAAACAGTGTTAATCAGACCAACCTGATCCAATAGAAACAGTGTTAATCAGACCATCCTGATCCAATAGAAAGAGTGTTAATCAGACCATCCTGATCCAACAGAAACAGTGTTAATCAGACCAACCTGATCTGACAGAAACAGTGTTAATCAGACCAACCTGATCCTATAGAAACAGTGTTAATCACATCCACCATTTGCACTTTCGTGTCCCAAAACGGAGAGATTGGAAAGGATGAAGGGTGTAGGGGCTTATTAACACCTCTAGAGGCAGTTTTCAGTAGTTTAGCAACTGTGCAACCATTCATGGACAAAGTGGAATCCCTTTAATTTACAACATAATTGTGTAGTTTGTGCCATTTCAAAAAATAAATGTCCATGTCTTATGAAATAATGTGAATTTGAATGTCGGATTTCAGGGGGCTTACACATGTATGCCAGATAAGAAACTTCATGAAGTAAAACATGTTTAACTGAGGACAATGTCTTATGAATGGACTATGGGTGATTTCTTGTTTTTTTTGTGGATGCATCACCTCGATCAAGTCACAAGTGTTTACTAAAAACGTGACGTTTTTCCCATGTGACATCAATCAACAGACTCGATCTGCCGATCCCTGTCGTATCATTGGGAGGACGAGCAAGCCAACGTCAGATGTTCCCGCTCACGTAACAATATACTGAAGCGACATGGGTCAGCTCATTGATTCGAATATTAACTAATTCCCCATTACATGATTTTAGGGGCTTTCTTATGGGCTTTTTGTTTTATAAGTAATAATGTGTATTGATTAGGAAAAAGCTAGTTAGTTCCATTGACAGTAGGACTGAGGTTTGTTTTACATGAGTGTTTTACCATTTTTGATGGTCGAAGTCAAAGGTCAACTGTTGTAAAGCCTTATGTGTTCCAGTTCTGTCTTTTTGTAACTGTTCTGGATTAAGAAATTTCTGGATTAACTCATTCCCCATTACATGATTTTAGGGGCTTTTTAATGGGCTTCTGGATTTAGAAATTGCTGGATTTTAAAAGTTGAAATGGTTTTATTTCATCTCAGCATTGAAAGTAGTATATGCAGGCCATTTATATGTCGGTGCGAGATTATGGTGTTGTGCCATTTAATCAAGTCAGTATTAAAAACACTAAATTCAGACCCTATGAATAATGTTTCTATTATAACCAAAGAGCAGCCTGGACCTCCAATCAAGATCGAATCATTTTGTGTCAGTCTTGTTTGTGTTGCTTGTTTTTTAGTCAGCTAACTAGCTAGAAAATATGGGAATATTGTTTTGATGCACTGTAAAGCTTTGTTTGATATTTCATCTCTGTGTTGAATTTAATTGTGAATATGGGAGACATAATTTGAACAATGTTGTCAGCATACCAGCAAGCTTGGGAGGCGTTAGACTTCGTAAACACCTCAGTTTCTCCTCATTCATCTGCGTCGAACAAAAGCCTTGAGAGACATTTCACTGAAGCACTGAGCATGTCGGAGCACACAGCCTCAAGAGGAAGCATATAACCACACAAACAATCAGCATTTACTTCTTTCTGTGCTACACTAGCTAGCCAAACACCAACAAAACCCCAAAACCGATGTGATTCGTGGTGCTCCCCCGTGGAAAACGTGAGGTCCCCTCATGGTTTCTTTTTGAAAATAAATTTTTGACACTTACTAACTCCCTAGTAATGCGAATTCCCTAAATATAATTAATATAGACCCGTCTTGGAAAGAGCAAAAAATCGCCCTTAATTGGATGACTCATGTTTGTCACCGAACCAGACTTGGAGGCACTTTGTAAATAACCGGATGTGTTCTCATTTGCAAAAGTGTTGTCCTCTGTGATGGAATTTAAAGGTCACTCTTTCAACATAATTCAGAATGTGTAATTGTTTTTTAGACACATGTGGAGGGCACTTATCATTAGATTAGGGATATTAGATGCATTCCCAGGTTTTGATTCGGATATACTTTACCGACTATTATACAGGTGTCATGTCAACAATATGAACATATAAAACATTTTAAGAAGATTCAAGGTCAAAATACTAAAACAATCTGATTTAAACACAATGGTTTGCCAAAGGTTTGAGTTAGTCACCTGTGGTTTTTGACCAAACAACCTCATTTTATTTTTGCCATTGTTGTGTAACCATTGTTGTGTAACCATTGATGTGTAACCATTGTTGTGTAACCATTGATGTGTAACCATTGATGTGTAACCATTGTTGTGTAACCATTGATGTGTAACCATTGTTGTGTAACCATTGTTGTGTAACCATATCAAATAGGTAAAACCAACAACAACAACAAAAATCCCTAGAAACAGATGTTGTATTATGTCTGCTCTTTGAGCCCAGGCTGAAGAAAACAAAGACAATCCTAAAACGTAATTTCAAATCCCAGGAAAACTAGCAGTGAAAATCCAAAATAACAAAAAATAAATGGGCGCAAACAAAAACAAAAACCATTTCCTAAAGGGCCCCCCACGTGCCCCTGTAAGCCCCTGCGTTGATCAGGCCCTAGGCATGGGGTGCAGTTGGCACACATGCAGAAGGAATGAAGGACTTCACAGGTGAACATCACTGTCTTTGTGGAAGACGCTCACAGAGGCACCTGCACTACAGAGATAAATGCCATTGTTCTTGGTCGTGACTCTGTGGATGGAGCCCCAATGGCAACATTGCCAAGATGACACACCTGGGTTTATATACTATTCAAAACATTTGATATAAATATATATATATATATATATACAGATGGTGGCAGATGGCTAAGCGTTTGCACATTTCCAGACATTCCATTGGTTTCACAAAGCCAGCCAGCTTAACAAAAAGTATTTGAAATGATTTCTAATAGGGTTTGAACCCAGGTCTGGGAGAAGGGGGTTGGCATCACAAAAGGAGGAGAGGCCTCAGAAGAACGGGGGGAAAACAGAAGTCATGCTGCTTGACACAAGCGATTTCAATAGCGGGAGGCTCCTGCGTGTGGAAGCCCTGTGTTGGGGCACGGGAGACCGGTGAGGCAAACGAGGAGAGGGAAGTCAGAATGAGGCGCGGGTAAACATCACCACGACTGACAACAACCGACAACCAACAGTCCTTTGGTTGTATCTGGGATTCGGTGGAGTTTAAAGAACAATCGTCATTCCGGTCCCTTCCCAATGCCTTTTTTGTACCTTCCCAATTCTTTTAATATCCAATTGCAACTTGAGGTTTTAGCTCCTTCGCCAAAACCTTGGAGACCGTTATGCCAGAATGTCCATGTTCAACACCACCGTAACACGGCTTACAACATTAATGAACCCTCGACTAATAATAGCTG
>JACXGK010007874.1:13663-24100 GCA_016801125.1 Novumbra hubbsi
TGAGGTGGCACTGGGGTCAGTGAGGTGGCACTGGGGTCAGTGAGGTGGCACTGGGGTCAGTGAGGTGGCACTGGGGTCAGTGAGGTGGCACTGGGGTCAGTGAGGTGGCGCTGGGGTCATTGAGGTGGAAGTGGGGTCAGTTTCGCATCACCCCCTTTAATGCGTTAGAACTGTCCCTTTATTTGGAGATGAACAGGGAAAATCAATTGGACACGTATTTGCATTATCTGCCAGCTTTGAAACAGTAGACACTGCAATTTTCTTCTGCTGGAATCTTCAAAATGTACAGTATTTCATCTTAAAGGACAAATATTAGTTTTTATGACCAGTTTAAGCATTGCGGTACTGATTACCATGGTGGTGGTTTAGTTAAGTGGGTAAAAGCATTGTGCTGTTGGAAGGGTTAGAGGCACAAATAGCTGGGATTATTTTTTTTCCAGCAAGACAAAAAATACAAGGACAATTAAAATCCATGTGATGGTTTGTCAATCAATCAATCAAATGTATTCATAAAGCCCTTTTCACATCAGCAGTCGTCCCAAAACAACAGCAGTTGTTGCAAAAACATCCTGCCTGAAACCCCAAGTAAATTCTATTTCGTACCCGATGAACATAACCTTGAATCTGTGAAGGTGAAATGTGTCTTTCCCACTGATTTGACTGAAGCAACGTCACTGTTGACCGACATCAGGTCTTGAGGTGTGCCATTAACATAACATTAGTCTGCTTATTGAAAGGTGTCACATTTTCTAATTGAACAGCTGTTTACGGCAGAAAAAGGCATAGACTGATCAGAGTCCAAGGTTACGGTCCCCTTAATATGGATGCAAAGTAACTTTATGATATCTGGCCATATGGTGTGTTGTTTATCTCCCTTACTGAGTGCCTTTAGCCTTGGTCAAACTTAACACGATATGTACAGAACTAAACCCAGTGGGCTTAGTGTGCCTTCCACGAATCAAAAGTCAGAAACACTGCAAAATGACTGGCACGTGTCATCAAATGTAAGAGTGGCAAGGGGACTTCCAGAACACATCGTTCATGTCCTCATACCCTTATTTCAGGTCCATGAACAAATGTACTATGCGACAACAATCGACACATCCAACCTTTGCATCTCTGCCATCAAACGGTGAATTGTATGTGTAGTATCTTATATAATAAATGGATCATTGAACATTCTGGCCGGTACAGACTCTGTTGCAAGACAACGGCGTCAGTAGACAATTTATTCTAGCCTTGTCCATCTGCAGGTAGTTTTTGGAGTATGCTTGGACTGAATTGTCGTGGGATTTGAGGGGCCGCATATATTCTATCGTGCGACAAATAGATATGTTGCAGATGGGGGTAGTTCAAGTCCCATAATAATGATGGTTGTGGAGGTGAGGGTGGTGGTGGGGGTGGTGAAGGTGTTGGTGGTGGGTGGTGGTTGTGGTGGGGATGGTCTTTGGGATGGGGGTGGTGGTGAAGGGGGTGGGGGTGAAGGACTTAGAACAGGAAGGCAGGCTTTGAGACGAGCGTTGCTTTGCATTACATCCCCGCAGCTGTTCTTCCACCCGTCATGCAGCTTGGATATGATACCTAAGGGAAGAAAATAGAGTGGTTTAGCCAGCTCTGCTGCAGACATCTCACCCCTCCGAGTCTAGACTGAAAAGGGAAACAGTTCTTCAGAATCTTTGGCACCTAGATTCATGATACTTTGTGGTAAAGAAAAAAAACACTCAGTCAATCAGTAGCTTTCATTTGGCTCATTGTTATCATACAAAAAAACATTTGCGGGTATCCGCAACGTGATGAGGACACTTGAGTCCCGCGGTTAAAAACGCTAAGACATATTTTGTGTCACTGCCTTTCTCTCCTTTTAGTGTGCTGAGATTTTACACCCAACAAGGCGTGTCACTTTGGGTTGTAGAATGGGTTGTAGAATGCCACCCAATTGCTGCCATTTCTGTTTTCATATGCAAATGGTTAAATTAATCACGAATAACCGTGTCTTTGTGAAAGGGTAGAGGATAGGGGCAAGGGCCATCGCAAAATGAGATCTCTTCTATTGTGTTAATTCGTTAAGGACCTTAGGCCCCAATATACCTATGAATTACCACTCAGACCTTATTAGAGTTCACTGAACAAAAATATAATTATATATATATTCCAGATGGAGACTTTGAAATTAATGTTTTTTTTTGTCAACAGCATGACAATATACACTGCTCAACAGCATGGCAATATACACTGCTCAACAGCATGACAATCTACACTGCTCAACAGCATGACAACATACACTGCTCAACAGCATGACAATATACACTGCTCAACAGCATGACAATATACACTGCTCAACAGCATGACAATCTACACTGCTCAACAGCATGACAACATACACTGCTCAACAGCATGACAATATACACTGCTCAACAGCATGACAATATACACTGCTCAACAGCATGACAATATACACTGCTCAACAGCATGACAATATACACTGCTCAACAGCATGACAATATACACTGCTCAACAGCATGACAACATACACTGCTCAACAGCATGACAATATACACTGCTCAACAGCATGACAATATACACTGCTCAACAGCATGACAATATACACTGCTCAACAGCATGACAATATCTGTGTGTGAGGAGGAACAGCCCCACAGGATGACCTCCATGAGGGTGGCACAACGTCTTGTAGTGGGACCCGTGCTCGCAGCCTAGGACGGTGCAGCATGGTTGGCGTTTCTCCCCAGACCATCACTGACTCTGTGCCAAAGCGGTCGTGCTGGAGGATGTTGCAGGCTGCACGACATTTGCCACGGCATCTCCAGTCTGTTGCACGTCTGTCACATGTGCTCAGTGTGAACCTGCTCTCATATGTGAAGAGAACGGGGCCGCCAATGGTGGACCTGCCAATTCTGGGGTTTTCTGTGCGAATGCCAATCGAGCTGCACGGACATCGATTCACAATGGCTTATGCTTCCTAACTGGACAGATTGACATCCCTGAAGTTGAACTGACCCGGTGCAATACTGTGATGACTAACGTGTTGCCTTCATATTTACGTGATGAGTAGGCACCAGGCACGATGCAGTTAATGTACACGGCAGTAGTTCCCTCACACTGCTTATATTATGAGGTAATATTGATCATGACCAAACACCCTCTGGGTCATTGGTACCAGGTTCAATGGTGAGAGTTTGCTGGAAGCGAGCTGGTTCCAGAGCAGGTCTAAGGCAGTGCACCGTATAGGGACTAGGTTTCCCTGGGGCATTGATGTCTACAACACGTCACTGCCAGCCAGCACCCCCCCCCCCCCAGGTGATTTGAGACGGCTCCTCCACCTTGGCGCATGGGGAGTCTGGCAATTACACAGGATCTCCAGAAGATAAGCAGGGACTTATTGAAGGCCTGCGGCACCTAACCAAAGCAGACTGAGTTTTACTGGCTGTGTTTGTTTGTGTTTGTGTGTGTGGTGTGTGTGGGGTGTGTGTGGTGTGGGCAGGCATGCTTGTGTGCGGTAGGGTGCGTGCGAACAAAAATACTTACTAGACACAGTGTTGCGGTTGAAGTGGGAATGTGTGGCCCCCTAAGCAGCCGGAAGTAATGCAACTTTACACTTTTTATTAGCGATTTTGTTTGTGAATGTAGCCAGACAGAATGTACTAAAGGTCATTCCTACACTACGCTGGGATTGAACACACACATCGGGGGCTTGAACACACACATCGGGGGAGATGAAAACAGACGTATGACAGTGGCATTTCCGAAGAGCCTTGAGGTATTTAATGAAATCCTCCATCCTTCATTTGATGCAGCGAAAAAGCAAACTACACTGAGACGGCCGAGGCGTTTGAGCGAGAGAAGTCAAACCACGTGCGATGTTCAACCTTGAGTTGCATTTTATATATATATATATATATACACATCTACATATGTGAACACCGATCAGCCAAAACATTACAGGTGAAGTGAATAACACTGATAGTCTCGTCGTCATGGCACCTGTCAGGGGGTGGGATATATTACGCAGCAAGTGAACATTTTGTCCTCAAATTTGATGTGTTAGAAGCAGGAAAACCGAGGCAAAGCGCTACAAAATGACCTCCAGCGGGCTCCTGGTGTGCATGTCTCTGACCCAACTGTCAGAACCAGACCCCCTGAGGGGGGCAAGAGGGCCCAAAGTCCCATAGTGGGACCTGTGCTCACAGCCCAGCACCGTGCATCTCCATTGGCATTCACCAGAGAACACCGGGATGAAATCCTCAGAACCATCGCCAGACCTTATGCTGGTGCAGTGGGCCCTGGGTTCCTTCTGGTGCAGGACAAAGCCCGGCCTCATGTGGCCAGTGTGTGTAGGCAGTTCCTGGATGACAAAGGCATTGATGCTATTGACTGGCCCTTATGTTCTCCAGATCTGAATCCAATTGAGAACCTCAAGGATGTTATATGCATCCAACGCCCCCAAGTAGCACCACAGACTGTCCAGGTGCTCACTGATTCTCTGATCCAGGTCTGAGAGGAGATCCTCCCGGACACCATCCTCCGTCTCATCAAAAGCCCGATCATTTTCGGGAGTGCACACAGGCCTCTGTGGGGCCAGACGCACTCCTGAGTCACCATATAAGTAGCCGTGATGAAATTCACAAAAGGTGGAACTGTGTGTTATTTTCATTCTTTGGTCTGATTTTTGGTGTGTTCTGAAATCCAGCCCTCGATCGATGGGAGTTTTTGGTAAAGATTTGGATCTTTAACATATTTGATTTAGGTGTTCCCCTTAATTTCTTTTGAGCAGTTTTTTTATTTATATTTATGTCTGTTTTCCTTGCCAGGGATCTTCAACAAGGCAACCAGAACGTTACCCATAAGGATTATTCTGGTCTAGGAATCTGCTGAGAGTGGAGGGATGTTCCTACAGGCAGAAATAATTAAAATAAATAATCTTCTAGATTAGAAGTCGCCGGTGGAGTTTGGGGCTTCGCCGGTGGAGTTTGGGGCTTTGCCGGTGGAGTTTGGGGCTTCGCCGGTGGAGTTTGAGGCTTCGCCTGTGGAGTTTGGGGCTTCGCCGGTGGAGTTTGGGGCTTCGCCGGTGGATTTCTTTAACTTCACAAAAAATCATGTGTAATACATGGGCAATTTTAACCAAATAGGGAATTCATTTAGATTAAGAAAAAATACCAATTAACATGTAACAACATATTTAAAAAAAGGGTGTAACATTTGTGCATAGCAGTAATTTGCTCTACTTCCTTAATTCTATTTTAACCTTGAACTACAATAATCTAATTAGGAAATAAATTCAGTCGGCCTCTCATTGGTTCCCAAACTATTTTATTATGCGGTGAACGCCAAAACACCCCATGAAGGCTTCATGAATGATACCGATATACCCCCATCCAGTATGTTCATGAGGCAAGCCACCATATGGGTTTGGCTTAATGTGGCGGAACCTATCTGGACCGCATCCCAACACATTATTACAACCATAATTCAGGGGATCCGTAGAGAGTGCAGGTTATTGGGTGAGGGGAAAGCAGACAGGGGTAAAGGTTTTCTAAGGAGCGGGTAACATGGAAAAGACGGAAAAAAGGGGAAACAAGGTAATCCGGAATGGGGAGAGAGGGAAGTCCGGATGGAGGAATCTGGGGGGTGGAGAAACTGGGGGTGGAGGGACCTGGGGGGTGGAGAAAATGGGAATAGAGGGAACTTGGGGGTGGAGAAACTGGGGATGGAGGGAACTGTGGGTTGAAAAAAACTGGGGATGGAGGAACCAGGGGGTTGGAGAAACTGGGGATGGGGGGACCTGGGGGTGGAGAAACTGGTGATGGAGAGATGGAGGGCTAGATAGACATGTGGGATGAAGGGATACAGGTATGGAGAGAAGGAGGGATGGAGGAGGGCAGATGGGAATGAGTATGCACCCCATCGGAGTGTTTGTCTGAGCAGAGGTTAACCTGATTAAGACAGTTACCCCGGTAATCCTGGATGTGCTGCTTGAGGAGATCATTACTCCGAGGGTGACAGTCACACACAACAAGGAGAGCACCGGCAGCAGGCTAATTTATCTCCCCCCTGCGCCTCCTAATCTCCCCCCTACACCTCCCTATCTGCCTCAAGCTACCTACCTCCCTCTCTCCACCCCTCCTTCTCCCTCCCTCTCTCAACCCTACACCCCCCTCCTCCCTCCATTACACACCACCCCTCCACCCTCTCCAATCACAGAAACAATGAAGCTCTGATTAGCCCTCTTAGCCATAGTTATGTAGTGTAACTGAAGCCTGACCAAAGCCACTAACCCAGTTAGGACAACAATGGGAAAATGCCTTGGAATCAATAATAATTATTCTCCTCTCAAGTGCCAACTTGTTCAAAAATGAAGAAGATTGAAACTGCTCAGTTTTTTCCCCCATTTCCACACCTTTATTAAAAGTACTTCTCTAAGTTCTCTTTTTTCCCCAGTGTGGTCATCTGGGTATAAAACTATTGACTAATTCACCTAAAGGCATCATCTCTGAGAACTGGGTTATTCATCCATCAAGAACAGTTCACCAATGTCACCATCCCTGCATCAACACTCATTGCCAGACCTTTCTCCTAAACCCATTATCAGCTGCAGAAGTTTGAGCGATGATTAAATATTAGGAAGTCTGAATTCTTTGAAGGAGCACTGCTCTGGCTAAGAAATAAATCAGCTGAGTTTCCATGAGTGCTGTATTCCCATTCCGAATGAATGATGCAGAATCGTCACTGGAAAACAGATCAATCTTTTCCCAAACTCCATATACACGAAAGGCTTCATCACTCCAGTCACTACTTGATAGTCATTGTGAGGTACAACCACTGTGTACTAAGTAAAAAAAAAAAATTGTGGCCTTGAGATTGTGTATCACAGAGGGTCAAGAACAATGGAGATCCACTCGTTCCCCGTTCACTATGTCACGCTGCACCAAACCACATTGTGAAATGTTTTTTTACCATGGATAGCTGTTTCCCAGCAAACAACAAAAGCAAAAGTTAAAGAAATTATCCATTCTCAAAAGCATGTTACCCCATTTATCCAATTCTTTTTGTGCCAACTCAGAAACTACTCCACCAAGTCCGACAGGCTTTTTCTCAAGCGGCAATGGAAGTCCGATGAACGGGTGAGCCAGGCAGACACACCATTGACCCACTGCAGGGAGTCTCCAGACCATGATTAGCAGAGAACACCTCGCTGGCCCCCAGTATCTCCTAACTCAGCCGGTGAAACGCTGGTTGTGCAATCCTGGTTGGAGAGGTGCAGATTCCCTGCTTCCTGCATTTAAATCCAAGAGCCTCAAACGAAAGGGAAAAAGAGGGGAATTTCTTGAAAGTGATTTTAGCCGGAAATGTTACTATTATTCTTCCTAATAATTTTGACAATATTTGCTTATGCATTGCAATGCATAAGCAATAATTATTGTTCTAAAACAATTTAATATTATTAGAACAATAACTATTGTCAATCATGTAGATGTTTTCCCCAAAACAATTTGTAAGGATTAATTTGTATCGAGTTTTCATCTTCTGCAGAGATCTTTTTCCTCCAATGGGTTACAAATGTAGAATATAAAAAAATGAGAAGCACTTCATTAATTGAATAAAACACCATTCCTACCGTATCTTGGCTGTGCAATGGGCCCACTGTTTCAATTGTTACACACTTTCGGACACACTACAATTAAGGTTACACGCATAACGATTAATCTCCAATGCTTTGCAGCGAAAGTGCTTAAGACATTATGATTAACCATCACCCATATATATATATATATATATATATGTAGGCCTATTTGATAATTAAATCATGCCACACAGTGCCACAGATAATGCAACATTTTATTTGGGTCCCGTCCTCCCCTAGCGGTCGAGGGGGTTCCTAGTGTTTGGGGGTAACCCTAACCCCTTAGCTGTCAGAGGCCATAAGTGACGGCTTTTGTAGCTTTTGGCACTGGTGTCATGTCACTTATAGATTCACTCTGGCGGTTGTTTTCTACGAATCCGGCTTTGTTGGCAGCGGTGATGTTGCTTCAATGTGTCCAATGACATCACAGAGTTTGTCCGGTCACCTCGGACGAGTACCGGATAAGTAAGTAGGCCAGATTAGTTATTTTACTATCTATTACCTATTAAACTATCATGTAAAAATATAAGTTATTCTGAATGATCTGATCTATGTCCAACAATTTGTCATGCACAGAGCATTTATTGGCTCAGATGTCTTATTGGAAAGATAAAATACACTTAAACAAATAGGTAGTAGGTTTGGTTCAGAATATTTGTTGCCATGGTTTCTGATGAGGCTATGCTTCATTCTCTCCGGTATGCCCAAGGTTTGTTTTGACAGAGGTCCCTCGGTTTCTAAACCAGCATTCTGGAAAACGCCTCTGGTCTAAACCCTCCTTTTATTTCAAATGGCAACCATTACCCTGTTGAGCTCCTTTCACAAGAACATATGAATGTCAAAACAGTAATCATGCCCCCCTACATGCTTCTCCCATTCTCCCTACATTTCCTCACAGGCTCCGTCAGACTGGATGGGAAGCGTCCATAGCCACAGCGAGCCTTCCTGACACGTCTGGATGTGCCATTCGGGAGGAGCTGGACTACCTGTGCAACCTGAATGGGCTGCAGGTACCGCCTCATGCTACCAGAGGTGACAAGGACACTAGCCAAATGCAAAACTAGAGAAGAATTCATCGGAAAGGACAAAGAGATCAGGTTGTCTTGCTGTTGCCATGCATGTGCACCTGTTGTCACTTTCATTTGCACCTAAACAGGTGACATTAATTCACAATCGCTTGTGCTGCCCAACGAGAGAGCCTGATGTCCCTGGGGGTTTAACTGACTTGGTGTTATACTGTGATGATTATGTGTTCCCTGCATTTTCTTGAGCAGGTTATGTCTGAATTATTATCATTATCCTGTATCTCGTGTTTGTTTTAGAAGGCAAGTCAATTGCGAACACATAGCTGTTGATAACAACATGGCCAGTTCTGTCAACAGAACGGGTCCCGGAGATTCTGGAGGAAGGGGGGAGAGTGCGATCACACTGTTCTTGGAATATACTGCACGAAAATGTCAAAGCAATTACACATTCACCCATGCTGTCACACAGAGACTCTCACTATCTGTCTCTTTGACACACACACACACACACACACACACACACACAGACCAACACCAGCTGGGCAGATCCTCTGACTCACTTTACACACACTTAACGATGTACCGCAGATTTTAAATGGCTACGTTTGGTTAAGACGGAGTCAAAAAAAGTGTGTGATTTTTCTTTTTACCCTGACATTGACAGAACAAGGGCTGAGTCTGCACTAGTTTTACATAAAAAAATGGGGACATTGCACAATCACAAGTCCCCATGAATTTCTTTCCCCCGTTCATTATGCAAGTGACTTAATCCATTCATCCTGAGAAGAAAGGATGAGAGCTTCGGAAGAACGCAATATAACGGCCGCAGAGCTTACAATTAATGTCCTCCTTGTATTGAATCAGAGTTACGTCTCCTTTGCAGCCAATGCATTACAATACAAGTGGGTCGATACACATTCACTTACGAACACACGAGTGGCACACTTGTACAATAAATATTGTAACCTGTGAGGGGGGGGGTTAGCAGGACACACAAGCTGGAGAATCGAGAGCAACTGAAATACTATGAAGGCAATTGTAGGCAATGTACAACATCTTGGTGAGACGTGTAACAACTGTAAAGGCCTGCTTAACCAGGATCACGCTGGGCTTTGTCATGCGCGCGGTACCGTCGACTTACGTCGCAACGGCAAATGGGGACGCAAGCAAGGTCAAGCAGGATGACTCCAAAGGTTTTCACGTTTTGTCTATTTTGTCATTACATTTTTATGTGATTTGTTCCTGTTCAATGCCACTGACATTTCTTGCACGTCTTCTGTTTGTGATTCCGTGCTTCATCCTGATCTGAGGCCTCGGGCAACAACCACCACAGAAGAATGGTAGCATTGGCGAGAACAAGTCGCTGGCAGTGCCGGGCTATCAGTGCAAAATGTCACCATGCTGAGACCAGGCCTCACAGTACTAGGCAATAATATACACACACACACACCAACGTTCATGGTCTGTGCGACGTGGAGACGCTCCAACACCGCAGAGACAAAGATGGCAGCGACGTACTGGGAACCATAGCAACGATGCTGAAGAATGGAAATAGAGCACTCACCCTTTTCCAATGGGAGGCAATGAGCCCGCATGCCACTTCCTGAGAGGCGTGTGAGGGCCAAGGCAATGAGCCCGCATGCCACTTCCTGAGAGGCGTGTGAGGGCCAAGGCAATGAGCCCGCATGCCACTTCCTGAGAGGCGTGTGAGGGCCAAGGCAATGAGCCCGCATGCCACTTCCTGAGAGGCGTGTGAGGGCCAAGGCAATGAGCCCG